>JAADXN010000555.1:0-20285 GCA_023337875.1 Pythium apleroticum | reverse complement strand
TCTTTGGCGATCTGTCGCAGTGCGCGTCGAGCTGCAGCGGCCGCGGCGAGTGTCTGGCGTCGGGCTGCAAGTGCGCGCGCGGCTTCAGCGGGCTCGCGTGCGAGATCGACGTGTAGAGAACGTGAGATGGAGAAAGGCGACCGGCCGCCCGGAAGCCCAGTCAGCGATGAGAGCGTCTGTGTGTGTTTGTGCATGTTGAAGTGGTGTCTTTGTACTTGAAGTTTCAAAAGTTGCATTTCTCCGTGATTTGTTGTTCATCAGTTTTGGAAGTGATGGCTTCATCCGTAAATAACGCTGTTAGTTACGGACTCACGTGGTGTGGTCCACATAGGCCCCCATTTTGAACCAAGAAACCGCGGAAACCGCCAACGAAAGCCCAGGAGAATGACCGACCGGGCGACCTGAAGCGGCGCCGCTTGCCGCGGCCTCTCAACACACTGACGCGACCCCACACTCACCCCTCAGCAGAAATGGACGTCTCGACTGCGGCGCTGCTGCGCCCGGCCACGCCGTCGCACGCCATGCGCGTGGCGTCGCTGCTGCAGGTCGCGCCGCGCGCCGTCGAGTTCCGCGCCTTCGAGTTCCGCCACGAATACCTCGCGCAGCTCAGCGTCCGCAACGCCAGCGACCGCGTGCTGCGCTTCCGCATCTCTCCGCCGGCGCCTGCGTCGCCCTTCCACGTGCTGTACCAAGAGCAGGACCTCGCGACGACCGCCAACCCGACCATGATGCTGCCGCCCGGACTCAGCATCAAACTGGACGTGCTCTTCGTGCCGCCGACGCCCGCGCGCGCAGCTGACGAGCGCTCCGTGGAGCACGCGCTGGTTCACGACTCGCTGCAGCTCACGGGGGATGACGGCTCGCTAGTCACGGTGCCGCTCGTGGCGAGAAAGGCTTTCCCAGAGCTCGAAATGGACTCGGGGCTGTGCGATCTGGGGCTCGTGGTCACGGGCCACCGCGCCGCGACAGTCGTGCGCATGCGTAACGTGGGTGCGCGCGCCGGGCGGTTTGAGATCGACGTGCTGGACGGTGGAGTGGACGACAGTAGTGCACCCCAGCAGGGCCTGCGACCAGCGAGTGGGAGCAGACGGCCGAGCATGGCCTCGAGTACCAGCGCAACGACAGCGACGGCAGCGGAGGCTCCTGTGTCTGTGACACCGTCGAGCGGCGTGCTCGTGCCGGGAGAAGCGCTGGCGCTGCAGATCCAAGTCGTGGGCAAGACGCTGGGCGTGGTGCGAGCCGTGGTGCGCGTGCGTGTGTGTGAGTACTTTCCAGGCGACGAAGCGGAAAACGCCAACAATCCGGAGGACCCAGTGACGCTCGGACTCGCGCCCTCGACGTGCGTCGTCGATAAGCTGCTGGACGTGCGAGCAAGCGTGGTCGAGCACAACGTCGAGCTGCTGCAACGCGTCGGCGGCGAGAAAGTGCAGAGTCTGTTTTTCGGCGCGCTGTTCGCCGGTGAGAGCCGCGTCATCGAGACTGTGCTGTGCAACAACGGCCCACTGCCCCTGCTGTTCCAGACGACGCTAAATTTCGGCAGTGGGGGAGGTGGCGCTGCGGGTGGAGCTGCTGGAGGAGGAGGTCGCGACGCGAGTGCAGAAGAAGACCGAGAGGCGTACGAGCGGAGGAAAGAGTTGCGAGTGGAGCCAGCCGAAGGACGCGTCGAGCCGTTTGGCCAAGTGACGATGGTGTTCACGTACCATCCGAGACAGGTCGATTTGATGACGTTGCAGGAACTCGAGCGCAAGCTGAGATTACAAGGCGACAAATCCCACGAAGACCCCACCAGCAACTCGGCCAGCGCGTTCCCGCCAGTCGTGCTAAGTGCCTTCGCGTCGATTCAGTGTGCTGACATGCAGGCTCAGAACCTGACCTTCGAGATCTCCGGAAAAACGTACCTCCCGAAGCTCGAAGTCACGCCGCAGTCGCTCGACTTTGGCGACATCAAGAGCCACGACCGGGTCGACATGCTGGTCTCGATCAAGAACGTGTCTGGACTGCCTGTGGCCTTCCACATCCCACGACTCGCGCATTTTGCAGCCAAGCCAAACAGCGGTCGTTTGGACGTTTTGCAGTCGCAGAGTATCGTCGTGAGCTTCGTGCCGACCCAGCTCGGCTCGTTCAAGTGCAAACTCGACATCCTGGTGAACAAGGACGTGATCTCGTTCCCGATTAGCGTACAAGGCACTGCCGCCGCGCTTGGTGAGAAGCTTTGTCATGATCTGGTCGGTGGGCCAACCGCGCTTCCCAACGATTTTGAGCCCAAGTACAAGTTCATGCTTGCCGAAGACGCCAAGCAAACCAAGGGCAAGCTCACGCGCAAGTTTCATCGCATGGCACCTTACGAACTAGCTGCGCTGAACGGTACAGCGGCAATCGACGAGTACGAGTTCCAGGGCACAAACAACACTCACTTGACGTATTGCGTCAAGGAGTTGGCCGAACGGGCAGAGCATCGCGAGCAGTACAACAAGTTTGTGGCTGAATTGCGCCAGAGACGAGAGGAAAAGAACAAGAAGAAGGTGCTCGCGCTCAAGCAAACCGTGTCCACGCTGCGCACGACGACAACGACGGCATCGAACAACGATGGGGATCCCGAAGAAGTCGATATCGTAGAAGACGTGGCGGTGAATCTCGGAATGGATCGGCAAGGAGGCGTGGAGCCACGTATGCTTAAGCTGCCGCGCGAGCTCGTGACGAATCCTGAGCCCCTCTGGCTAGAAAACCAGGCATCATTGGGTCCGAACGGGAAGAGCAAGAAGCACTTTTTCGATGACAACAAGTTCGTGAAGAAGAAATTCAAGTCCCAGCCAGCGACGCAGGCTGAAATTGCAGACTGTGGTCACTCCCTGACCTTCGACCAGCTTGAGATGGTGGCGTGCGGACCCAAGAGTATCCAGTTCGGAAAACTGAGTGTGAATGGGCTGGGGAAGAAGTCGTTGAGTGTCCAGAACAACCTGACGCAGAACATTCTCGTGGCGTTGCAGCTGAACGAGCAGGACCACATGGACGAGTTGGCGGCCAAGACGGTGCTTAAGTCGCAGGTGATTCCGCCACTCTCACTAGCTGGGTTTGACTTGGTCTTTTCTTCCAGTAAAGAGCAGTTCTTCCAGAAGCCGCTGACTCTCACAATCAACGGTGTCCACACGCGTCAAATCACAATCGTCGCCGAGGTCGCGCCGATCGCCGTGTTACTATCGTCTAGCGAGCTGCCGTTCGAGTTCAGTTCCACCGACACGAACCCGTCGATGGCCATGGAGCTGGTGGTCACGAATACGAGCGATTCGGTGGCGCCGTTCCAGTGGAAACTGCTGCCTCCGCCTCCAGTCATGAAGTCACGCCCAGATTCATCAAAGAGCAACGTCACTGCTGTCACCACCGCTGGTGTGGACAAGCAGCCAGCAATGGCCAAGCCAATCTTCGAGATTCTTCCCTCAAGTGGCACACTCAAGGCGGCGGAGGTGCTCCGGTGTCAAGTCATCTATACGCCACCGACCTCCACGAGTGGCTCGTCCTCATCGTTCGCTGTTCTTCCGACCGTGAATGGATCGTCGAGTGGCGGCACAGCCCAGCAATGGCTCGTGAGCGAGTTCCAACTGGACGTTGTCGGCGGACGGAAGGTGTCGTTGTCGTGCAAGGCACTCTATGCCGAGTCCAAGTTTCAACTTCGCGACAAGAAGATCGACTTCGGAACCATTGCAGTTGGTATGGACAAGGAAAAGCGAATCGTGTTGTCGAATCCAGCGAATGCGGAGCAGGACGGATTCTCACAGCGGCTCGTCTTCTACGCGAGCGTCGAGCCTGCCAGTGTCGCGAGCGCGTTGGGGTTATCCATCTCGCCGACAATCGGCAGTATCTTACCGCAGGATTCGTGTGAAATCAGCGTGAAGATGTCGCCGCACAAGCCGCTCGTGCTTGAAAACAGTGCAGCAACTCTCAATCTGCAGTTGCGCGGTGGGAAGTGTGTCAAGGTTCCGCTGTTGGCCAGCGTGGTGATACCCGACGTCAAGATCACGCAGGCGTCGCCTATCGATTTTGGCGACGTGATCATCGGAGTGAGCGTCCCACGAGTCGTGTCCCTCGAGAACCGCTCATCGATCGCCGCATGCTTGGTACTGGATCTGGCAGCGACACTATCGGACGAGTTCTCAATTGCACTGCCTGAGAAACTGACAAAGCACCTGGAAGACGTCAGCAGCGTCTTCATGCCACTGCTCGTGTCAGGACCCGATGCGTCGTCCTCACTGGCTACATCGTCGTCAACTTCAGTCGTGGCTCCCGGATCAAGTGAGGATGCGGACGATTCGACTTGCGCCAAGTGGCAGATTTGCATCCCACCGAGCTCGACTGTGTCGTTCCATCTCAATTTCACTCCACGTGTCCCTGGTGGTCATGACGCGATACTTCCAATCCAGTTTGCGGGGCTCGGCCACGTCGCCTCTAGCATCGCGCGTCCCGAGTCGATTACATGCCGCCTCCTCGCTCGTGCTGTTGCGCCGCGGGTTTTGTTTTCTCCGAGCGCTGTCATCCAGTTCCACCGTTGTGTCATCACACGCGAAGGTATCCGAAAAGTCCCGTACACGAAGACGCTGCAGCTCACGAATAACGATCCGAATGGTGCGACCATCAAGTGGCAGATCGACACGTCCAAGTTCAAGGCAGCAGCAGCTGCTGCCGCTACGCAGGCTGCTTCCAAGCGCTCCTCGTCAGCCACCAGCAGTCAAGCCACAGTCGTATTCCACATGGCGCCTGAGAAGGGTGAGCTCGCGCCTGGTGAAGAAGTCAAAATCCGTGTGAGCTTCCTGCCAATGGAGGCCGTCGAGTATGGAGAAGATGAAGTGCCTCTACTCGTGGACGACCAGTTCTACATTAACCTGAGCGTTTCAGGTGTTGGCATTCATCCGCACCTGTCCTTCAGTGAGAACAAGATCGTTCTTCCGCCAGTGCCCCTTGGGATCCCGTCCGTGTCGCGGTTCTTCATCCAGAGCACGGGCTACGATCACCTTGAACTCACGTACCGGCTACCGCTTGATGTTTCCAAGGCTCCGATCACGTTGCAGTTTCCAAAAGGTAAAATCCTGAGCATGGCGAGTCCCAAAATCCCGTGCGAAGTGCGATTCCTCAGCAAGAAGAGCGTCGCATTCAACGCGAGAATCGAGTTCTTCGATGCCGACGGCAACGTGTTCTACTTACCGATCGCAGGTTGCACCGAGAACTGTCTACTGACCAACTACGCGTTCATCAATATGCACAGTAACAAGCTCAGTGATGACGACACCTCTTCCGCCGTACCAAGTCCTGTCGACGCTTCTCCTCAGTCTCTGTCTTACTACACACACCCAACGTACAAGTTCCCGATCTACTTCATCAGCAGGAAGCAGGCTGAGACTGAACTGAACAAGTACAAGGCGCAACTCATCAAGGAGAAGGCAGCCGCCGACGCTGCTGGGGTCGATGGAAGTGCGAGTCAGCCACTGCCAGCGACGGCTGGGTTCGTGGACGTGGATGCGAGTTCGATTGCTGTGGAGCGCGAAGTCTCAAGCGTCCCGCCGGGTAGTTTACTCACTGGTCCAGCTCCACATACGTCGTTCAGTGAGCGTGAAGTGCAATTCGTGGTCCAATACCTCAACGCGAATTTTCTCAAGACGCCAATCGCACGGTTTCCTCACGACGTGGCAGACTCGCTTGGGAAGCCGCTTTACGAGCTGCTGGATATGGTGTGTACGAAGAAGCCTCCACCAAATGCGATCGTCGGAAGCGTTGTGATTGACAAGAACAAGACCTCCAACGGATCAAAGATGACTGCGAACTCGAATAGCTCTGGCCCGTCGAAAAAGGAGTTGCTGGCGAACTACACCTCCCAGTACACGGAGTTGTTGAAATTCCTCAAGTCCTACGGCGCCATGCTCCACGACGTGCTCCCCGAACACTTGCTGTCGCAGGATCTGTACGTTCGCGCATGTGAAGATCCTCGTGCGGATCCGGCGATCCTGTCATCGTCCGCTCTGCTGAGCATGAAGTTTTTGCAGCGTCGGAATGCTTTACAAAGCGAGTGGGCAGCTGTGAGTGCGTCGGCGTGGATGAAGGTGCTGTACCAAGTCGTCAAGTGCTTCCTATTGTATCGGATCACCCAGAAGAGCTACACACAACAAGCTGCCCAGTATCAGCAAAGCGGATCGTCTACGCAGTTGACGCAGCCACCGCCGGCACCGTCTGCAAAGGACAAAAACTCGTCTTCTCAGTCGCAGCAGCAGCTACAGCCTCTAACGAGCCGCGCCAGTCAGGGCAGCAACGTGTACAGCGAGGCGGAGATGGTGCTCGTTCAGTGGATTTGTGACCACGTTCAAAGTAAGCTGTCGGCGGTCTCCTCTACTTCACTCGCAGCCTTGCCGACTGGAGTCATCCCGGAAGCGCGACTGCTTGATCTTCACCATGATCTTCTGGATGGTAAGCTGCTGTTCCACGTGCTGGCGTCCCATATTCCGACGCTTTCTCTTGATTCGAGCGACTATCGTGGATTTCGACTTGCTGCAACTGCGCCGACGACCTCCAGCATGGCTATCATCCAACAGAACGCGCCGGTGCTGCTCCATGCACTGCGCTGTTTTGGTGTCGACTTTGGAATCGACCCGAAAAGCTTCTTGGTCGCCATGAACGGTCGTGAGATGGTTGTGCTCTTGCTTCACATGTACCAGATGCTGCCGCAGTTCATCCCCAAGGCCACCATCGAGTTCAAGGGAGTGCTGGGCCAAGAGATGGAGAAAACCATCGAGCTGAAAAATCCGAGCACTCGCGCGATCCAGTACCACGTTTTCCTGGATGGAGGTGAAGAAAGTGACTTCCGCATCGAGTCAAGCCACGTTACGCTGGAACCTGGGAAGACTCTGGCGTTTGTGGTCAGCTTCAAACCGAAATTCTCCAAGAAAGTGACTGCGCGACTGGTATTCCAGTCTGTGCGCGAGACACTTTCGAACTCGGCCAGTGGTGCGACGATGGTGTTCCTGTTAGCGTCCAACATCACAGCACGCAAACCCGTTCGTGTGATCCAGATCGAGGCGAACGCGTACGGCAAGAAGACCCACGAGCTCATTGTCGAGAACCAATTCTTGGCGAACGCGAACTACAAACTCACGATGACCCAAATGCCGATGACAGCGTCTAGCTCTTCTGGTGTGAACGGAGGCGGTGCCGCTGTGGCACCAGCGCCAGCCGGGTCCGGTGCCGGTAACTCAAAGGCAAAGGGAGCAGGGGCGACTGCAGCTGCATCGAAAGACTCCGCGTCGTGTTCTCCGGGATCGTTCTTTGGGCAATCGCAACAACCTGGACGGCGCACTTCTACTCAAACGAAGCCTCGCAACGGAGAAGAATGGAGTGCAGAACACGCTTGGTGCATCGCTGCTCAACAACCATTCTATTTACCGGAGTATGGCGCGGCTGCAATGGCAAGTGTGTCTGGTTCGTTGCCATCGGGTGAAGGAGGTGGAGCCGGCGTTGTTGTGGCGATCCGCAGCCAGTCGTCAGCGACCATCAAGCTGGAGTTCCTGCCGCTGGTGCCTGGAAACTACAAGTGTCAGTTACTGTTTCTGGATGAGAAGGTTGGGGAGTTCGTGTACGAGATCCACGCCACCGCCCATTTGCCAGCGACGATTGAGACGCTGGAGTTTCAATGTGAACTCAGCGCTGGCCTTAGTGGAGGGGGAGTTGCTGCCGGTGCCGGAGGTGGCCGTGTCAGTGGAGGCACCCACTTCTACCGTGAGCTGACGATCCCGCCAAAGAACTTGCAGCTCTCCAAGGCACTCTCAACGTTCGTGGATCGTGCGAGCGGTCTGCTGAAGACGAAATTGAAGGAAGGTCTGAAGAAGTGTGAGGAGACCCACCACTCGAACTTCGTCGTCGAGTTCAATTCGCCGTACTTTGCACCAGTATTCCACGAGATGACGGTGAGCCACACAGCTAACGGCACTGGAGGCGGCGGTGGAGGAGCTAAGGCGTCGAAGCAGTCCATGGTGAGTGCTGAAGTGCCTTTCACAGCTCGCACCGAGGCAAGTGTGGTGGGAGCAGCTAGCGGTGAAGGTGCAGCGACCAAGTCGACAGAAAAGGCTGGTGGTGGCAAACACTTAGCTCGTCTAGGCACGCCAAGAGGTGGCGGGGGCGCTGGTGCAATGCTCACTGCGACTCCGAACGCGGTTCTCATGGACTTTCAGCCGAAGTCGGCGGGCTTATACACGTGTAAGCTCCTGCTTCGGTCTCAGAACACTATCTGCGGAAGCTCCGACTGGCGCGTGTACGACCTGGTCGCGAAAGTGAAGGAACCTAACGTGAAGACGCTGCTAGAGTTTGTGAGTCCTGCGAGGCATAGTATCGTGCAAGATATCCCGCTGACCAATCCGTCCGACACGGCGTGGACGCTGAAGGCTGTCTTCGGATCAACTGCTGGCGCCACAGGCTTCTCAGGACCATCGAGTATTCACATTCCGCCGAAAAAGACGACCAACTACTCGCTCACGTTCGCTCCAAAGTGGATATCACAAGAGAAGACAAGCCTGACGCTGATAAACCCATCGACGCAGCAACAATTCGAGTTCGAGTTGAACGGGTTTGGCGAAGAACCGTTGGCGCAGGACCACGTCGTACTGCATTGCCAAGCGCGAACGAGTTTAGTGCACGAGTTCGACGTGACCAGCTTCAAGACCGACCCGTCAGGAGCACAAACGTTCAAGATCGAGAGCGATTTGCGTGATGTCATCGGCCCGTCGACTGTCATCGTTCCGAAAGCTGGCGATACCGCGAAGTACGCTCTCACATTCAGTCCCATCGTCAGTGGCACGTACTTTGGCTCGATTACGTTCACCAACTTGCAGACGAACGAGTACATTTGGTACACGATCGAAGCGAGTGTGGCACCACCAGCTCCGGAGGCCACGCTGGATATGAAGACGACTGTGCGTGGCGCGATGGGTGTTGAGATCTCCCTCGAGAACCCATTGGATCACGCCGTCGTGTTTTTTATTGAGCTGCAAGGCCGAGGACTCATGGGACCGTCGACATTTGAGTTGGAAGCCAAGCAGTCTGGAGTTTACGAGCTGGTGTACTCGCCGCTGTTTGAGGTGGTGATTCCTGAAGACGGAGCCGTGCTGTTTTCAAACGACGAGATCGGTCAGTTTTGGTACGCGCTTCGCCTGATGGCTGAGCCGGCGGCCCCGATACCGTTGGACGACATGTCCTGCGCCGTGGGTGACGTGTGTGCGCAGCCCATTTTGCTACAGAACCCGAGTGATCGCGAGTTGTGGCTCCAGTACCGAGTTACAAATCCTCGCAACTTCTCGATCAAAGGCAGCCCAAGCAGCTCAAGCGTCAGCAATCCGAAGCACGCGGGTAGGAGTGGCAGCGATGGACCGGGCAGTCAGTCCGTCGTCAAGATTACTCCGTTTGGCACAGCAAGCGTGGTGGTCGAGTACACGCCATCCTCGTTGTCGGATTTCGAGAGCTCGCGTGTCGTGTTTTACATGCCGGAAGTTGTAAGCGACTGGGAGTTTGAGGTCAAAGGCAAGGGCAAAGCGCCGAGTGTAATGAAGCCTGTCCGCGTTCAATCCAAGGTGCACGAGGCAGCATCGTCGCTCTTCACGTTCAAGAATCCCTTCGTAGACGCGCTTCGTGTAGATGTCAAGCTCGTGGCCAATAGCGGCTCCAACAAACGGCAACAAGCTGCTCCAAGTGGCACACCAGTGTTTGACATGTTACTCAAGAAGTCACGTGTGACGCTCGAGGGCTTCAGCCAGCTCCAAGTTCCGATCTCTTTCTTGCCGCAGTTCGTGTGCGAAGCCCACGCCGAGATTGTGATCCAAGGCCAGGACGAGTATGCTGAACTCGAATGGAGGTATCCGATCCACGGCATTGCTGAGGCGCCGCTACACCCGAAGTCTTTCGTTCTTGCCTGCCAGGCACGCGAGCCACTCGAGAAGGTGTTGATGTGTGAGCTACTGGCAGTCCCACCGGGCTTCTCCGTGGAAGAGGAGACCATCACTGCAACTTGGGAGATCGACAGCGCGCGATTCGGCTCATTAGCGTCAGCCGAAGCGATCGAGCGGTGTCTACGGATGACAGCACTTCCTCCAGACACGTCACAAGGACTCGTGCTTCCGTATGCTGTGCAGTTCGAACCACTGCGGCCGTATCGTGGATCTGTGTACTTGTTGCTGAGCAAGAAGTCGGGTGGCTCGTGGCGTTTTGAGGTGGTGCTGGACGTCGGCGAGCCCCCTGTGGACGATGTGATTGCGATCGAATCAACGCTTAACCAGACAGCAAGTGTCGCGTTCCAGCTACGCAATCAGTTCCGGGCCCCAGCCCAGTTCCACGCCGAGTTCTCCGCTGGCTCCTCGAGCGCGTTCACAGTGTACCCGTCTGAGGGTACACTGCCAGCGTTTGGCAGTGAGCAGGGAATGAGTTTCGTGGTGTCATTCACACCGACGGGCTACGGCAAGATGCAGTCGGGACAGTTGCTCATTCTGACCGAAGAGATGCAGTGGACGTTCAACGTCAAGGGTACGTACCCGGACATGAGCGCGAGTCTCGGCAGCAAGAGCCTCAGCCTCAGCAGCAGCGCGTCGCGCACTCGACTCGGCATCGACTCGGTCGGAACAGCGTCCCCCGCAACGTCAAGTAAAAACAACTCGAAGGCTAGCCGCAGTTCAAAGGCAAGTCGCGGCTGAACGCTCTCGTCTCCGTCGTGAAGTTGAGGTATCACCAACGTCAAAAAAATAGATGGCATGATCACCACACTGGGATAACAATAGCCACGTTCCTGAAACGGCTGCGTGCCTGCGTCTGCCCGGATGCAGCCGCCAACCTCCAACAATCCAAGAAAGAGCCACCCGCGTGTCCGTGATGAAGGCACGATGGAGTCGACTCTACGCGCTGTGGACCCGCGCGCAAGTGAGCCACCAAGGCCAGTACTCCGTCGAGCGACTCGCGGCGCTGGAGAATTACTGCCGCACGGCGTCTCGATTGCGCGTGGCGATGGTGCTGCTACTCACGCCGTGGCCCACCGTGGCGTTGCTGGCGATCATCGAGTTGATCCCATTGCAAAGCCCCAAAGAAGGCTGGAAGCACAACCCCGTATTCTGGACGCGCTTGTTCCTTGCCGTTGTCATCCTCTGCGAAGGCGCGATTCGACACGCACAGCACGCCATCCCAGAGCTGTGCATCTCCTCGTGGCATCGTCTCGGGATCAGCGTCGCCACCACCGTCGCGTACGTTGGCTCGTTAATCTTTGTCGCCAACCAGTGGGTCTTCCCCGTGCCCTTCACAATCGTCGTCGGCGCGGCGCCGTGCAGCGCGGTCTTCATCCTTTTATCAGCGTTGGCTGTCGGCCGCGACGCGTTCCGCACCACGCCCCTGTTACGCGAGCGCTTCAGGCAGTACGCTGGGATAGTCAACATCAACATGTGCATGCTCATCCTGTATCCGGCATACAACGCCATCTTCATGTCGATCGCGCCACACTTCCGCTACGTGTTTGTCGTCGTCATGCCACTCACGCGCATCGCGCTCGCGAACGCTTCAGCGCGTTGCTGCGACTACTGGCCTGACCAGATCCCTGTCGCGGCCGTGCTCACCGTCGAGACCTTCAACGCACTGTACGTGTCGATGTTCATGCAGAACGCAGGCCGGTTGTTCACTGCCACACTGGTACTTACTTTCGACGCGCTCTACCTTGCGCACACGATCTACGACATCCGCCATCGCCTTTCAAACATGCAAAGTCTTCATCAACAAGTGAAGGAAAAACTACCCGCACTGCCATGTGATCTCGTCGCCGCCGTGCGATGGCTGTGTCTCAATCAAAGCCAACTATACGACTCGGCGCAACGCACCATTCGACTCCTTGACAGTAGGCCCCTGGCGCTCGCTGCGCCAAGAGAGGTCGCCGACGCCCTCAGCAAACTCCACGGTGCTAGTGTGGATGCTCACTCGCGACGGATCTCGGTATCTGTGAACACACGACACACACAAGTGTTGCCTTTCCGCGGCCACGACGTCAAACCACGAGCTGCGTGGACGGTAATTGGTGTGGATGTGCCTCAGGCTCACGAGGGAGATTGTGCAACTATCACGCCACTTTCAAACTCCAAGCAGCTCGTACACGATACGCTCCAGCTTCTCTTCCGCCACGAATATGTCGTGTTGGTCGAGTATGTCGAGTGCTTCGTGCCGGTCGTGTACGTCGTGACCCAGAGCTGGCTCCACTCGCTACCCAATGCGCAATTCTATCCGTATTTTCGCAGCGAGCTTGCCGACAAGTTTTCCGACATGGTCTACACGGTCATCCTGTTCGCGTGTCTCGAGATCGTGTCGCTGGTTGCGGTTCACGTGGCCCTGCGACGTCCGTGGGGCTTCCCACCGCTCTACCAGCTCGCCTTCGCGCTCGAGTCCCACATGACGATCGTGCAGATTAAGCTGCTGACCAACATCAGCATCATCTACCAGTTTTCGATCATGCATCTTGGTACGTTGGCTCTCAGTGGTTTGTTCCCTTTACCGTGAAGCTAATGTTTCGAGTTTTGCCGTGTCTGTGTTGTGTGGATCCATTGCCAGGCGCAGACTTTTCGTTTCGCTTTCCGTGGATCCATGAACCACCGAGCGCCACGCCACTTGGCCCTCCGCCGGGTGCAGGCTGAAGTCTCTATCAACTGTAGGCTACAATGCCAGAGCGGAAGCGGAGGGGGTTCTTAATCCCGACAGTCAGAACCGGACGCCAATATGGCTCTACTCGTACGTTATGATGAAGTAAAAGTTGACTGGGTTGCACCCAGCGAACTCACAACGTGATCTCTATTGTTGGAAGTTGATTGTTTCGATTTGAATTGAAGTCTATTGGTTTCTCTGGAGAAGGGCCATGCCGGAGATCGAATCCGGGACCTCTCGCTATCATAGGAAGTTCAGACTGCACTCGGCAGAGTGCTAAGCGGCACGGCATGCGGCAACTTTCGAATTCACGACAAGCCAAGCGAAACGATGAGCCCGCAGGCACAGACATCCGACATCCCACATCTCAAAGCATCAGCTTCATGACAGCAAGAAATCAATTCGAAAATGCGAGGACACTACGCTGATGCTGGTGACCAGCGACGCCAAGGCTAGCTGGTACAACGACGCGAACCGCCACAGACCAAATCTCCATAATCACCCGACGACAGTTGAAGGTTGCGTACAATGCTAATGAACAAAATCGCAAATAGCTTAGGCTAGTTTTGAGTGAAACTGTTCAGCGGACTACAAGCAGCGTCCCCAGATCCTGGACATACTCTCGCAGCATTTGAGCCGCTGCAAGGACGCCGACCAGCTCCATTTCGATCGTGTGCGCGTGTGTGGCAGCGTTCCGTCAGTGGACCACAGCGCGCTGCTGGACAGCATTCTGAAGCTTCGCGCCATGAAGTCGAATCCCAGTTATTGACCCACGATATCCGTCCCGCGGCTGAGCCTGCAATCTTGACTCGACACCACAGCCTGCCATTCGGCTTAAGATCTGTCGCTCCCCAGCCGTCATCGGAAGCGCCACTTCCTCCACCATCCACGTCGGAGAATGTTGAAAGTGAGACTGTGCTGATGGAGAAAACGCTGCGCCTGCTCTTCCGCTGCGACTACGCCGTGCTCACCGAGTACGTCGAGTCCACCGTACCGTTGCTCTACCTGATCTACCTGGTCGTGCTGCGCGACTCGCCTAACCTCCAGTTCTACATCCACGAGGCGTCGATTTCAGCGTCCCAGCGCTCGCGTCTTTTCTCGAACGTGGCTCTGTACGCGTTGCTAGTTCTCGCCTCACTCGTGATCTTGCAGCTTGTCTTGCGAAGGCGCATGGGTTACTCACCTGTCCACCAACTCGCGTTCGTTTTGGAGACACAGTTTTCTGTCGCGCAAAGCAAGCTCGCCATGTGGATGGTCATCGTGCCACACTTTACGCTCGTCCACTTCGGTACGTAAGTCGACGCCGCTTTTACAGCCTTGAACTCACGGCGCATTCGTTGGATTTTGATTCTACAGGCGCTGACTTCCACGCACTGCTGCGGTGGATCCAGGGCGGCAAATGGTCGGCTGAATGAGGTCCTGTCAGTCGCGTAGTCCACGCCAGAATACCAGTCCTTCTGCTCATCCACTATGTCGTATTGCCTATCTATCCGACCGTGAAGCCCTGCTACATGACGCTACAAAACTGTAAGCATGACCGCCTTCGCTCCAGCATCGTAGGCTTCTGCTCCGTCCGCTGGGCTGGTGCTTGTGCTTGTGCTTTGACCGACAGCCGTCGCACGCTGCTGCGTCGCCTCGTCCTCTGCGAGTCTTCCGCTTCGTCCAACTTCCGTGTGCTGTTTGTCGATAGCCGGCGTATTGTCGACGGCCGTCGCTGGTTGTATTCGATGCTCGAAAGATCCAATCGAGGGGCGACTCGTAGCGCGTCAGCATCATCACCTGCCAGAGCCTTGGACGCAGACGCGAGGTCGGGCAGCCCACTTGGAGTCGCTGCCAGTGGAGGAAGATGGCGCGCTGAATACTTGATGGCTGCGTCTTGCGGCACCGCCTGCATCACGGAACGAGGAAGCTGCTGTCTGCTGCCGACGTCATCCGTCCTGGTGCCGCTGAGGCGACTGAGAGAAACGGCCGCCGAGTTGGCGGACTCCACCGCGACTCGCACGCTCATAGCGTGGCTGCCGACCGGAGCCCGAGTCCATGCGCGGGCGACCGACGGCGCCGCCACGAAGACCTCTTGACGGAAGCGGTCGGAGGGTCGGGGCGCACAACACCAATATTGACGAGGATATATTTAGCTTATAAGCACTCGCTCGATGGCCTGAGTAGGTAGATGCCTATGGATAGAAGAAAGAGGATCAAATGCTATACGTTCACCAGTGGTTGAGAAGGAATCCCCGGCGGTCTCCGTACCTCAATGCATCGGTGGCGGCGTCAACCGAATCTCCTGTTCGAACGCCACGCAGATCGCAGCTCTCGTCGATAGAAGGCTCTGCTTGGTACCAACGTATCCACGATGCTTTTGTTCAATCCATCCGCCATGCTGACGTCGCAGAAATCCCCTGCACGAGCAGTCTCTAGAGGCTCCAGACAGCTGAGTCTGCTTGACTGACTCAACACGGTCACATCAGGCAATGCGTACCAGCGGTTCTGTGCTGGTACAGTCCGTTGTGGCGTCTTCGAATCTGCCTCTTCACCTGCGAAAATAGCGACCAGAACCCCAGGATACTCAGACCAGAACTCCTCGACGTCGCCAAGGTGACGTGTTCAAACTTGGCGATACGCGGATCGAGCCACACCTGAAAGCGATGAAAGTTTCGTCCCCATCGTGCGCTGTCGAGTGCATTGTTGAAGCCGCTACGACACCCATTACTTCCAGCCCGGCGCTCACAAAATGGCTGACACCGGCGAGGAAGTACGCGGCGCGACTCCGCCCATCGCATGGTCTCAAGACAGCTCCCCACCGAATGCCAAGGCCAGCGGCAGCGGCGCTGACGGCCTGAACGCGCCAATGATCCCCGACTACTCAGCGCACGACAAGCTCCAGACGAGCCACCGCGGCCAGTACTCGATCGAGCGCATGCTCGCTCTCCACGACTACTGCCAGCGCGTGTCCTCGGCGCGTGCCATCGCTGTCTGCGTGCTCACACCCGTGCCATCGATTGCGATTGCGATCCTGCTGCAGCTTTTCAAAGTCACCAAGTACAACCCTTTCAAGTGGTCCGAGAACACACCGTTCTGGGTGCTCACGTCCATCCTGTCGTTCATCTTCGCCGCGAGCGTGACGATCCAAGCCGCCAAGATGCTCAAGTCGTACCCGATCTCGCTCATTAAAGGCCTCATCATCTCGGTCGTGACCGCCACGGCGATGGTCTTTATCCTGTACGGCGTGGGCAAGTCGTGGATGTTCCCCGTACCGTTCACGTTCGTGCTGGGCATGGTGCCATTCGTCGTGATCTGGTTCCTCTCGTTCGCGATTCTCGTGCGCCACAAGCCGTTCCCACTGGACGTGGGCGGCGCCACGACCGCCATGCCGCTCACGCGCTTCTTCGCATTCCTGGTCGTGCAGCTCGTGATGATCGTGGCGTTTGCGCTCTTTGAGATCCTGCTGCTGCAGCTCGAGAAGAAAGTGCTCGCGCAGAAGCTCACGTTCCTGCTCTACCAGTCCATCCGCAACATTTTCAAGCACACGGCGGCCTGCTACTTGCTGCGCCACGTCCAGGACTTCGTGCCGGAGCTCGTGGTCTTCAGCGTGGAGCTCTTCGTGTCCTGGTTCATGCTCTTCGAGCTACTCGTCGCCTACGACGAATCGCGCACCGTCGCCGTGCTGGGCACGCTGCTGCTCAGCGCCATCACAGCCTACCTCCACCTGAACAAGCGGCTCAAGAAGCTCAACGTGTTGCGAGAGAAGGCCGCTCTCCCGAAGAACGGAGGCGAGTGCATGCAGGCGCTTGTGGATGCGCTCAAGCGTCCGCACTTGCTGGACGAGTCGGTGCTCAAGGACATGCGACTGCGAGGCACAGGCGGCCACGCTCTACCCAGCGAGCTGGCCGCGATCGTCGACAATCTCCAGACCATGCCAGCCTTCATTCCAGCTCCCGACGGTGGCAAGAAGCCTGGTGGTGGCAGTGCCAGTGTCGCGCCGATTGTGCCTCCAGTAGATGACATGGCAGTCGCGGGCGACGCCACCGACACGGCCAAGACCCTGCACCAGACGCTGGTCGTGCTGTTCAACAGCGAGTACCTCGTGCTCGTCAAGTACGTGGAGACGCTGGCGCCGCTGCTGTACATCGTGTTCGTGTACGTGGTGTACGACAACAACATGGCCAACCTCGTCTCGTACCCGTACCTCATGATGATGAAGCTGCCCGTGATGAAGGCCGTCCACCACGACGTGGGCGTCCACTCGCTACTGCTGATCGGCATGGAGGTCCTCATGGCGCTGCTGCTTGCCGCGCAGCTCAAGTGGAAGCGGCTGGGCGTGTCGCCGCTGCACCAGCTCGCGTTCGTGCTCGAGAACCAGCAGCTCCAGATCCAGGCCAAGCTCGTGCCCTACATGCTCTTCGCCGTGCACTTTGTCATGTTCCACTACGGTACGTCCACGGCGTCCTATACTACTAGTGTAGTAGCCTCCTTCGTTGTGGTTTCACTTATTATTTGTGCTTGTATCTGGGGCAGGCACGGACTTTCACGCCATCTTCGTGTGGAAGAAGTACTTCAAGTGAGCCAGAGAGAGAGAGTCGGCAATGCCAGTACTGTAGATACACGACAGTCAATACAGTACACGCGGGAGCCGCCCTTGTTGTGTTGATTACTGTATGGCGAGCCTTCGTACTCCAACCTGGGGCGAGGCGTTCGCCGCTGGCTTCCCGCACTGGACTCCGGATCGCGTTTGTCTTCATGGACAAGATGATTGGTCCGCTGGGGTGTCGACCCACGTCCACGTCGATGGTCTCACTTGAAGTGTTGATCTGTCCGTACGCACACGTGTAACGACAGAAGTGTGGATGCCCCGACGCCACTTCTCCACTCCTGACGTCGCAACGGCTGCAGAAACGCCGACGCTGATTGAACAGACCTCACGGAGATGAGATGGGATGGGATGGGATGGCAGTGCCGGGCTTCCCCCGGTGCCATCATGGCACCGCGTGACGCAGCTCGTCCTGGCGCCGTCTCATTGGCTCCACGTCCACATGCGACGGGCGGTGGATCGTCGTCAGCGCGCGCTGATTGGCCAATAGCTGAAGATAGAGATGGAGATGGCGATCTGCCGCACCAGCATTGCCATCGCCGTTTCGTGTTGCTGGTGCCATGGCAGGCGTCGCTCCTCTTCGCCACCGACGCCACCACGCGTTGCGACGCACCGGCATCACGTGGACTGCTCGGCCGTGGGAAGGAAACGGTGGAAGAACCCATCCGTAACCCATTCGTTCGTACCGTAACGGAGTTACGAAATCGATTACCCGACCACTCAACGCGTAATCGCGCGTTTATCTTGCGGAGGTGCTACTGCCTATGTGGCGCGCATATTTATGTACACTGAAAACGAATTTTGCGTTTTTGCCTACAGTTTCACGGCGACGCACGCTACGGCAGCGCCAAATGCAGCATTCGATGCGCTAAGTTCTATCGAGACCTTTTAGGAGAGCTGCTCACCATTTCCGTTGCTGGTCCAGGAGCAAAGTTGTGAAAATCGTAGGATTTCGTACTTAGCCGGAGAAATGTGTGTGCATAGAAAGGACGTCACATAGGCGCAACATGACCCGAAATGTTCTTTTTTAACAGATACAGGCTGGTGATACTGCCTATGTCGATGCGGGTATGTTTTAACATACCCGCATCGACATAGGCAGTATCACCAGCCTTTATCTTGCCGCTCTTGGTCCCCGTGTCTTTGCCTCAGGCATGCAGATTCGCCCACTGGTTGAGATTCTCCCCCAACCACGGAAGCCTGATGATGTCCTCCACGACGAATGCGAATCATCCACGCGCCTTCGTCCGCAAGCACGCAGGAAGGTACAGTGCATGCAGACAACCGACAGTGTGTGTGACGCAGGCGGACGCAGGGCGCGTCGACGCGGCGGCGGCGTCTCGTCTCCACATTAAAATGGCGACGCCGTGTCACGTCGCTCCGCTGATTGGCTGTACGCTTTACTGTACAATCGTCCTGTCGTGGTGTGGCGTCGTAGACCACGTGAAACGCATCTATTTCGTACTTCGAAGGACAGGGCGAGGAAGCATGATGTCGGCATAATTGATATTCCTAGACGTTCGGGACAAGATTTCCTATTGCTCACAAATCATATAAATTTAGATCCTGATATTTGATAACCCGTCCAAAACGATTTAGCTGGAGATATCTCTACCACCATCGTGGTTAGGCATTCTACCGTACGCTGTACACGAAGCAAAGCCCGCCCGCCGACGACCGACGCATCCACACTTCAATTGCCAGTGACTCAACGACGCGCACCCACCTGACTCGCCGCGACTCCATTCTCATATCCTCCATTTCGCAAACTGCGACGCGCGACTCGCCCGCATCGCTTCAAGCTTCCCATGAGCTCCGTCCAGGCGCCGTCGTCGTATCTGCCTCCCCTTGCGGGCGTCGTGGCACCCGTCGTGCTGCCGCCGCCACTCGCCGCCATGGTGTTCAACCCGCTCGGCCAGAGGCTCCGCATCCGCCAGAGGCTCAGCGCACAAGTCTACGTCGCCGACTGCGTGGCGGACGCGTCCTGCGCCGCCATCAAGCAGCGCGTGGTCAAGCTCGAGCGCCTCAACGTCTCCAAGGCCCAGGCCGCCACAGAACTGCAGACCGCTCGGCAGCTGCTGGCTTGGGGAGGCCACCGCCACGTCGTGCGCTTCGTGGAGACCCACACGGCCCACAACATGGCGCTCCTGGTCATGGAGTACTGCCGCGACGGCGACCTGTTCTCGTATCTGCTCCGCAGTCCGAGCCAGCGGCTCAGCGAACGCGAGGCGTTATCGAAGCTCCATCAAATCGCCAGCGGCGTGCAGTACTTGCACCAGCACAACATCGCGCACCGAGATCTGTCCCTCGAGAACATTCTGCTCGACGACGGCGACTGCAAGGTCTGCGACTTCGGGCTCAGCTCGCGGGCTGACCTGCTGGCCCACGAGGTCGTGGGCAAGACCCAGTACGTGGCCCCGGAGGTCATCCAGGGCGACTGGTACGACCCCGTGCGGGCCGACCTGTGGTCGCTGGGCGTCGTGCTGTTCATGCTGCTCACTGGCTCGCCGCTCGTGCAGTTCGCGTCGCTGTCGTGTCCCGAGTTCCGGGCCTTCCGTGTCGTGGGCGTTCGGGGGGTGCTCTGTGCCTGGGGCTTGGAGACGCAGTTCTCAACGGCGACGGTGGCTCTGCTCGGTCGGCTTCTGGAGGTAGATCCCCGCAGAAGGATGTCAAGTGCTACGGAGCTCCTGGGCCACGAGGCATTCAGGCAGTCTGGCTGTCACAAGTCCCACGCGGGGATGCGTGGCGCGAATCTCAGATGAATGATGAAGTGAAACCTTGATGTGGTCCACGTAATGATACAGTACAGTGCAAAAAAATGTGGATTGTGCGCGGTTAGGTGGAAATAAAGTTGCCGGGTGTCCCGCGATGTGTAGCTGGATAAATTACGAAGCTATTTACGACCAGGAAACGGGTTCGCATTTTGTGAGGAGCAGTCACATTCTGTTTCTTAGATCCCACGTTTCGCATCCTACTTCAGTGAGTGCTGAGATGGAAGGGGGGGGGGGGGGGG
>JAADXN010000554.1:0-20301 GCA_023337875.1 Pythium apleroticum | reverse complement strand
CCATGAGCGCTGCGGAGATGACGGACAAGCTCGGTCTCCACGGCCTTCGCCACCGTCAGTGGTTCATCCAGGCCTGTTGCGCGACGACGGGCGACGGTCTGTACGAGGGCTTGGACTGGCTGTCGGCTACGCTCCAGAAGAAGAAGTAGTCATCGTGACTTTGGTGGGGCAACGGGCGCGCTCGTCAAACATGAGAAGTAAATTATCGTTCATTTGTTTCCTTGGAGTTGTGACTGCGTTTTGTTGGCGTTCGTTCAGTTGATGTTTTCTTGGCGTTTTGTTTTGGCTGTAGTGGGCGAGCATGTTCATCATCATGACGGTATGATGGCGCTTTGGTGACATCATGGAGAATTACGTGTATAGGGGCGCCTCACATGTCATTACCTAGGTCCTCACTCGTAGCGTACACACGGATCACTCTAGCTCTCTCCGAGCATGTGGCTCACACGCTTCATAATGTAGTCCTTCGAAGGATCGTACGGCGAGTCCTTGCTCGGAATCTCGAGCACGGTCGGGATGGTCTTGTCGTAGGCGTTCAGCAAGTGGCGGATCTCCTCAGCGACCTGGTCCAATCACCATTGCATGCAACATTGAGTAAATCCCACATCTTCACAGCAGACCTCTGAGAGCGCGCCACGCACGTGTTGGTTGATAAGGATGATGGCGACGTCGTCGCGGCTCGAGAGCTTGCGGAAGCTGTCCTCAATCATCGAGATCGGAGTCGCTATTTCACCAAAGCCCACAACGTCAACGTCAGCTACATCACAAGAGCACAATATCCAAGCATAACCACAGAGACGTACACGACTTCACGACGAGGAAGTTGGAGCCTTCGGCTGTTCGGTGGCCGACGCCCGCCAGGATGAAGCCCGTGACGGTATCTTCGTCGCCGATGACTGCGATGAGCTTGGATCCGTCCGCGCTCATGTTCAACTGCACTGCTGGGGCTGAGACTTAGCTGTTGGCTTGCGCAGATAGAACTCTATCAGATGTTGTAGACTACGTTGCTTGAAGAGACCAGTGATGCACGCAGCGCCGTGTAAATCGCCGCCGATCCTGGTGCTTGGAGTTCTCTCGCAAATGCTTCTTCCAGCGTGGCACGAAATCTTGTTGTCAGGGGTACGCTCCTCAAAAGTACGAGTCGTACTTTAAAGAATTATGATGGTACACTTTGCGTCAGCTTGGAGCCGAAACCTTCAGAAGCTGATACGCAGGCGATAATGGCGGGCGTGGCGCCGCCCAAGACCGTGGGCGTGCCGACGTCCACGACGCAGCACCTGCAGGGGCTGCTCACGCGCAAGACGGCCACGGCCGAGCCCAAGAGCATCGCGCAGTACTTCAATCATGTCGCGGACGCCGTGCTCGTCAACGACGAGCTCACGGCGCTGCGCCAGTACAACCTCAAGCGCCGCTGGCAGGTCGCGGCGCAGGGCTACGAGGCCGTCCTGAACCGCACGAAGCGGTCGGCCGTGACGGTGAGCCGCCCCTCTGTGACGGGGCCTGCGTATCTGACGCGTGCGACGCCTGTGGCTCCCTCCGCGCCGTCCACAGCAGCGTCCTCATCGTCGGCGACCACCGCGTCGCCGTCGGCCAACAGCACCAGCAACGACAAGTCCCACCCCACGCAGGCGGCTGTGGCTGCAGCGGCGGCGGCAGCAGCAGCCGCATCGGCCAGGGCAAAGCTCGCGGCTCGACCGCTTGCTGCGGCACCTCCGGTGGCTGTGGCCCCGGCCAAGCCAGTCCACGTCCAGCCTGCGCCTTTGAAGCCCGCGCCCGTTCAAGCGGCAGCTCCGCAGCCTGTGAAGCCGCAGGCCACAACGAACCCCACGCCTCTTGTGCCAGCACCAATCACAAGCGTCGCACCAGCGCAGCTCCACGTCCAACAGCAAGTGCCAGTCCAGAAGCCTCAGCCGCAGCCCAAGGTCGTGATGCCGACGCCCGTGCCGACGCCGACGCCGCCTCCTGCGCCCGTGTCCATGCCCGTGCCAGTTTCAGTCCCGGTGCAGACCTCGGCAGCACAACTGCTGCAGCCACAGCCCGTAGTGGCTGCGCAGACACTGCCGCGACGCTCCGACTTCGTGGTCGGCACTCGCGTCATGATCCGGGTTCGTTGTGGTCGTTATCACTCTGCGTACGTTGCCTTTCTCACTGACTTCATTGACTTTGTTTGAATATTCGACAGCATACAGCCGACCTCGTCGCCTGCGGTGCGCGCAACCTCGTCGGCAAGACCGTACGTCGTCAGTTCTACTCTAGTGTCCACCGTGTTCCTCGCTCACCTCGCTTTCACGTACAGGGCCGCATCGTGGCTGTGCCTCAAATCTACGGCCAAGAAGTCTACTCGGTGTACATCGACGAGCACGAGACCATGTTCCAAGTGCCGTTCAACGCGCTCGTGCTGATCAGCCCGCCGGCGCCGACGCCCATGCCCATCAACATGCAGCACCAGCCGCCACCGAGATCGATGCACCAGCTCGCGCCCGGCGGCATGATCGCCCAGGCGCAGGCGTCCCACGTCCCCGTTGTCACAACAACCAACGTTAACGTTATGCCGACGTCTGCGGTGTCGGCCAACGCCGTGGCGACCCACGCAATGCGGCCGACACCCTCCATCGAAGACATCAAGCTCGAACACTCGTACCAGTTGCACCGGCTCATGCAGCAACAGTACCGTGAGATCCAAGTGCTGCAGCAGCAATACGCCGAGTGCCGACTCGTGAACCCGGCGGCACTGCCCAGCATCCAAAAGGAACTGTCGAAGCTGCGTCTCGTGCACTTGTCCCAAGTGCAGACGCTCAAGAGCAAGCAGGCGCTCGATCTGCTAGGCAAGTAAACCCGTTAATGGAGCTGTTCATTTTGCATTTACCACTGGCTCGTGGCGACTTTCTTTCCTGTTTTGGTCGTGCCCACAGCGAGATGAGCACCCCCTGTCGTCCAGGTTACTGCTGCGCTTGTTGCTGGTAGTACGCCGCGTACTGCTGCGCGTACTGCGCGTAGGCCGCTGGGTCGGCCGCCGTCGCCGTGGCAGCAGCCTGTGTCGTCGCATTCGCTGCCTGGCCATAAGCGCCGTAGGCCTACAAGTACAATCACACGGCGTTCGTTAGTGCTTGCCCTTGCGTCACAGAAGCATCAGCAGGATACACTCCGTCGCATCATCTCTCTTGTCGCCCACGAGCTCAGGAAGCCCATGCCTTCCACACGTAGGCAGGCAGAGCGACCCTCGCGAGCTCGTCCGCCCCAGTCAATGGTCACTGTGAGAGCAGCGCTATCTCAACATTCGAGCGCTCCATCGGCCACGGTGCATGGAAACAGACAATTACCTGGTATTGCTGGTAGTACTGCGCGTACGCCGCCGCCGTCGCTGCATCCGTCGCCGTGCCGTTCGTCGCCACTGCTGCCGTCGTCGGTCCCGAGTCGATTCGTGCACGCTTCATGCCCACTTCCACCGAGTTGCTGTACTCCTCCGACGAAGCTGCCGACTCCAATACCAACACCTTGGCCAAGCGGTCGCGAGCGACGCCATTCTTGCGCCGCCAAGTAACTTCCTTCTCGTAGACAGCTCGTACATCAGCGATATCATTCGAGTACGTCTCCATGAAGTCAGCGTACTGCAGCCACAAGTCGTTCTTCTCGTCGTTGCTGAGCGCAGTGATCTCCGCCAGCGCACTCGTGAACACAGCGCCAACTCGTGCGACACGATCACCAGTATCGTCGAGCGCGATCTCAAACTGGATGAACTGGAGCCACAGCACGAGCGAACTCGTGACCTTTTTCGTTGCTCGCTCGTACACACTACGCGCCAGCGCGGTGTTCTTCAGGATACGAAGCGCGAACGTCGCGTACGAGACAGCGAGGAACGCAAACGCATCCTCCTGCTTCTCCTTGCTGCCTAGCACTTCCAGTCCCGTCTCGAACCACGACTTGGCTGTCTCCACTTGCCCTTGGCGACGCTCAAAGTTCGCGACGCGCACGTACGCCTCCACAAGCTGCGGGGCCACTTCGCGCAGAACCTTCGTGTACGTATCCCGTGCCATCGGGATCTTGCGGTGCGCTTCGAGGAACGTCGCGTACTCCAGGTAAATCGTCGCTCGGTACTTGAGAAACACGTGCACGGCGCGCTGGTACACGTCGTTCGCGGCGTCGAACCCCTGCGTGCGCTCCTTCCACAGCGCGTAGCGCACCCACATCGTGTCGTAGTTGGCACACGAGATCAGACAACGTTCGTAGAGCAGCTCGCAGCGCGTGTTGTCGCCGGCGATCTCTTCATAGTCCAGGTACGCGTGCCAGTTCTTGATGGCCGCGTCGCTCACAGGCGTCACGTGGAAGTAGTTGCGGTCGATCCCGGCCTCAAACGCCTGTCGCTTGGTGATCCCTTCGAGCGTCTTGTTCTTGATGCTTTCCACGCTGTTGACGATCTTGACGCGCAGCAGGCCTTCGTCCATCTCTTCCTCGGCGCCCATGGCCTGCAGCTCCGCGGGCGTCGCGAGCACGTGGAGCTGCTGCGCCAGCACGAACTGGTTGTAGCGCTCCCAAAACTCGTCCAGATTGCTCAGCGGCTGCGCCAGCACGCGCTTGAAGACCTGGTTCAGGCGCAGCATGTCGTTCTACACCAAGAATGGGATATCGTGAGTACGTCAGCCACCAGAAGATTGCAACACGTTGGAGCCTGGACGCTTACGTGGATGGTCTCGAGCTGGATGTACATCTCCCACAGTGGACCAGCGAGCGGGTCGTTCGCACAGGCAGCCACCGCATCCTCCAGGGCGCTACACAGCCACAATAATTGTCAGTACAGAAATTGCAATTATTGTAGCACGCACGGAAGACGTACGCTCGTGCGTCGTCGAGTGGTACGCGCGCCGTGTCGATCAGGAACTCGAGGTACTTCTGCCACATCTGCACGCTGTAGCGCACGGCCGCGACGCCTCGCTCGTAGATCGCGCGGGCGTTTTTCATGGCGTCCGCAGGATCCACAGGCTCAGCGGTCGGCTCACTCGTGCCGTCGGAACTCGCGGCCTTGGTGGCCAACCCCAGCTCATACTGCGCGTACTACACACCCAAACACACCCGCATGAGACTCCTCTATCAATCTCTGCCAATATTCGCGTCTGGAGCTGCGCGTACCTTGTTCCAGTAGCCGAAACAGAGTGGGAACTCGGTCAGGAAGCGGTCAAACGTGGCTTCGACGGTCGCGCGCGGCACGCTCGCGTCGCTCTCCACGAGCGCCAGCAGCTGCACCCACGAGTCGAAGTCCAGCGGGTTCTGCGCCACAGCGTCTGAGTATCGCTGCATGGGCGAGGGCGTGGCCACGGCCGCCGCAGTCGCCTCTCCGTTCGCGTTCGTGGTCGCCATGATGATGGAGCTTCAGGTTCGTGCCTCCACCTGAAAATGGAACTCGCCCAGCAGTTGCTAGGAAGAATGCCATCCGTCCTAAATGAGTAAATATCTATGGTTTCGATTGAAATTGGAGGAGGGGTGTCGTTTTATCCTCGCTGAACTGGTGTGGACTACACCATTTCCCAGGCATTTGACGATGTTTCGAGCCATTTCCCCACTGAAAATGGAGGGCGGGATGCTGGCGCGACTGGGGGGTCTGCTCTCCGCGATGGAGAGCGCCAGCTTCCGTAGCGACGCCTCTAATGTCTAGCACGTGCATCTTCGCCCCTCCTCATGTCTTTCCCCGTCTGCATGGTGATCTGGGCCAATCGTGAAACGGTGCGCCGTTTCACTGTCGGTTGTGGAGGTTCACGTTAAGGCCGCCATTCGCGTCGCGCCATGAGCCGCACCGACCACCATGGAAGCTCCGTGGCGGCGTTCTCTGCTTCTCGCATGGCGGGTCTGCAGCTGCTGCAGGCGCAGTCGCTGCTGGCGCCGTGGGTCAACCGCCAGGACGCGTTGCCGCCGCCGCTTTCCCACGGACCAATTGAGCTGCTGAAACGGGCAGCGCAGCTCAGCGAGTCGCCCCACGCGAGCGCCAAGCTTGTGGACGATAGCGTGATCCTACTGACGTACGGCGTGTCGTACTTGCAAGACCACTACGATGAACGCGAGCGCAGCAGCCAGCGGATCACCGACTTCGCCGGCCAAATGGAGAGCTACCGAGGGCTCTGGCGACGCAAGGCGCAGCGTATCCAGACGACGTGGCGCACGCAGCGGTTCCACACAAACCGCCTCCCAGTGCTGGATCTGAAGGCGAGCCAGTATCTGCAGCAGGACGTCGAGGAGCTCATGGAGAAGAAGAAGCGCAAGGCGGCGCTGGGTGAGAAGCAGGACTCTGTCACGGATCTGATGAGTGTGCCCGTCGACATCAACGAGAAGGAGCTGCAGGACCAGGTCGTCAAGTACGCGGCGGAGCTGCAGCGGCGAGTGGACGCACGGCAGCGCGACGCGGACGAGCTGCTGCGTCAGCAGCTCAAGGAACAGCGAGCGCAGGACGACAAGCGCAAGCGACTGGCGCTGCAGAAGAAGAAGCGGTACGAGCGCGCGTGTCGCCAGTGGCACTACTTCGCGACGAAGGTGCTTCGCAACGCAAAGCAATCGCAAGAGAGCAACGACAGCATGCGACGGCAGCATCATAGTGAGACGGCGGCGAGTGGGGATGCCCGCAATGCGGCACAGGCGCAGGAACGTCAGGGCTCGGACCGCACGCAAGCGATGATGAAGGTGCTGAAGAACCCCGCCCAGCGCCAGGCGATCCGCCGGTTCGTGGCGAAGGCGATCGCGCGTGGAGTGAGCCGCGTGCTGTGCGCGTACAACATGGGCGCGATGCCTGAGGACCAGGACGACGCCGTCCACGCGTCATTGACGGCGGCTGACGCGGAGACGACGACGAGCACGGCCAAGGTGTTGCGGCTCGGGCTCTTGCTGTGTGATCTCCACTTCGGCGTCAAGTACACGGGTCTGTACCAGCGCTTCTTCGAGCGCGTCGCGAAAGAGCGCGGCATGCGCGTGGAGTGGCACGTGTTCAACTGCCTCAAGGCGCAGTTCCCGACCAAGGCGCATCAGCGAGTTGTGAACGGCTTCCTGGTCGCCGGCGGGCCAAACGTTGGCGTGATCAGTGACGCGGATCCGGCGTCTCACCCAGACGAAGAGAACGCGGAGGCGAGGCAGCGCCGCAGCAGCAGTGGCAGTGGCGTGCGGAAGAACCGCCATTTCGGCCACTGGCGCCAACGGCTCGTGGTTTTGCTGCGAGATCTCTACTGTGGCAAGCAGACGATTCTCGGAGGGCTTGGGCTGGGCCACGTGATCTTGGCGGAGGCTTTGGGCGGGAAAATCGGCATGAAGGAGTGGGAGGACGGATGGAATTTGCTGGATCCAACGATCTTCACGGACGAAATTGCTGTCGTGGGCGATCGGAGACTCGGGCAGAGTATGCAAGGCGTGCGATTTCTCCACGGCGAGTTCGTGCAGTCGATGGCGGGGGCTGAGAAGAGCGGCGCAGGGCCGTCGAAGCAGCGTCTGAAGGCGTGGCGCTGTCCGGGCGAGCACAGTTTCGTGTCCTGCTTTCGAGATACCCTGACGCTGTCGATGGACGGTTCGCCCGAGTGTGGCGCGTTTGTATTTGAGACTTTGGGGGAGTTTTACGAGCGTGAAAAGCAGCAGCGGCTGAGGCAATCAGGCGAGGAAGCCAAGTCCACGCGTCGTAACTCGAGCAAGGACCGACTCCGAATTGACGAAGATGACGATGAGGAGGACGACGAGGATGATGAATTCAAGCCCATTGTTCTAGACACATCGCTGAGTCTGGAGGAGAAGAGGAAGCGGCTCGGCGTCGCAGACGCGTCGGTCTACGTCGCGCGGCTATTCTTTGACCATTTCCACAGGCAGATCCTGAATGTTTCGAGAGACGCGAGGGATATCCAGCACGCGAAGATGAAGATCGTCGGAGTAGTCTGCTCAAGCGAGGAGGCCAGCCTAGTGCGGTCCATCCACCAGCTCACGCACCAGGAGCCAGTCAGCGCGATCTTCCTCAACGTCACAGCGTCGACGGATGGCCACTTGGTGGTCGCCAACCCGCAAGCGTTTGCGCTCATCATGGACCAAGACCGACGCAGCCGCGAGCAAGCAAGCAAGCCACCGCGAGGGACTGGACCCGCCACTGGGCCCACCGCCCCGAGTCGCAATGGCGTGAATCGTCCCGGCGCGTTGACGCTTCAAATGCTTCGAGAACATGACCAGCTCCAAAGCCAAACTTCGCTAGCTGCCGTCAGCCCCAAGCACTCAAGTTCAAGCTCAAGGACGGTTCGGCTGCCGTCGATTCGTCCCGACGCGTCGACGAAATCACTCAACGAGATCGCGTCGAGCGGCCACGAGAGTAGCGCTCACAGGCTGAGTATCATGCGGCGACCGTCGGCGCTCTCATCTCAGCGCCACGTTCAGACGCTCAGCGATCTGGCTGATAGTGTGAACGTTCTCACACTGTCTCAGGCCCTCAGTTTGATCACAAAAGGCGACGCAAAGGCGGCTTCCAAGCGCGTTTACATTCGCTGGCTCGATGAAGAATGCAAGCAAACCCACGAGCTGATGCCGCTCACCAAAAGCGACCTCCGCACGCTGTGGCTTCGCCTGATCGCTGCGATCCGCATCGCTGATTTAACCACGGACCAAGTCGCGATCGTCTCGCGCCACTCCATGCTGCTGGATTATCTGAAGCGGAAGCGGCCGACGTGGACGTTCGTGAAGGACTGCCGTCGCTCCGCGATGACGCACTGCAAACGGCTGAAGAAGGTAACCCAGTACGCTGCAGTCGCTGACATCATCCTTCTGGACCAGGAGTTCCTACTCAGCAACTCGGCGAATGAAAACGACGCGATGCTCAAGAGAGCGCACTCGCTAGGCCTCCACTTGTACGTCGCTCCCCGAGACGAGTCCCCGAAAGCGCCGACGACGAAGCCGCTTCCAGAAAAACCGACGCCGACGCGACGCGTGTCGACGCTGCAGAAGCGATCGAGTCGTCGCTCTGTCAGCGGGTTGACGAAGGCGATTACCACCAAGACGAACCAGAGCGGCAGCGGCAACGCCGACTACGACATGCACGTTGTCGAGTTCATGCTACTGGCTTTCTCTGAGCTTGACGGCGTGATCACGTCGCATCCTGCAGCGGCAGTCGACGCGTTGGAGAAGATCGCTGCGAAGAGCGAGGCGATGCAGCAGGTCGAGCAGATCTTCCGGGACTGGCAGGCCAAAGACACCAGCAAGGTAGCCGCCTCACCCAAGCGGCTTTCTGGCGCAGTTCCGCAGGTGGATGATGGAGCAGACAGCGACGACCCCGCTGACTACGTCGCTGGAGATAACAACTATGACAGTGACGACAGCGTGGCCGAAAGCGAGATCGCGACGGAGATCTCCAGGCAGTGGGCGGAGCACTCGCCGAGCGACCACGCCACGACTCCCTACAACGCAGTAGTGAGCCACGGTGGGAGTGGAGGAGGCGCTTCTGGTGGTGCTGGCAATATCGTCTACACCAGCAGTGGCCCACTCGCTGGGCTGGTGCCGTCACCGTTTGTCCCGCTGCGACCTTTGCAGCCACGGCCGAGTGAGCAAGTCTTTGGCGTCACGAGTGTCCGGAGAGAAAACTCGTCGCGCGGGTTCGTAGCGCCATCTTTCACTGGGGAAGGACGCAGCCAACTGCGGTCGATCGGGTCGTTTCGAGCGGCGCTCAAGCGAACTTCGACGGGGACACCCCAGCATCTACAACCGGCACAGGACCTGAGACCTACACCCCCACGAAGTGAAACACCAGCCAGTGGTCGTGACGATATTCGACTGCCGGAAGCCGCAGCTTTGAAGGCCATGAGTACGCGGAAGATGCTCTTCAATTCCAGATGACTCGTGTTTGTTTTGAAAGCGTCGCTGTGTATTCAAGCTGACGGTCTCTGCATTTCCTCACCTCATGCTGCCATCAAGTGCTGCTGCAGCTCCAACCACGCGATCTGGACCTTGTCTTCAAGCGTGGCCAGCGTCTTGACGTGTGGCGCCAACTGCAGCAGCTCCTTCCTCGTGCTCAGCGACTCGCCCCCAGCTTCCTGCGAGCGTTCGTGCCCGTACTGCGTCATCCCACCGCGCTTGTCGATCTCGCTTTTTAAGTCAACTACCGACGCCGTCGTCGTGATGGTCTCACCAAGCCGCTTCTCGACGCCGCTCTTCAAGACAGACTCGTCATACCAGATTGTGCAGCCGCCTTTATCCAGCAACTTTCGGTTCTCACAACCGACGCCGCGTGGCTTCTTGCAGTGGCGCTGGTGGAACCACACCTTTTCCTGGACTCCCGCCCCCGCTACCAGCGAGATCGCCAGCCCCAAGTGGCCATTGCGGCCCACACGGCCGACGCGATGGATGTAGTTCTCCTCCGTGTCCGGAAGCGTCATGTTGACCACACACGCCAGTTGCGGCACGTCGATGCCCCGCGCAGCCACGTCCGTGCAGATCAACACGCGGATCTCTCCCTGTTTGAAGCGCTCGAGCGCCTGCTGGCGACTCGCCATCGAGCGCATGCCCGCCAGCACACAGCACGAGAACGGATTCTCCTTGCCGCTTGAGAAGCCTCTGCCACCGCCAACTCGAAGCAGATACTCTTCCAGGACATCGCAGTCAACGTTCGTGCGACAGAAGACCATACACTGCTCGATGGCAAGCGCCTCCAGGGTCTCCACCAGCAGCATGGGCTTCACGAGCTTGACCAGAAGCGAGAGCAGCTCCTTGTCCTTAAGCACAGCCTCGGCCTTCGCGGTGTCCAGCAGTTTCCCCTTCAAACTCTTGATACTGTCCGTGTGAACGTTGTCCGTTGGAGGAGCTGCGGTCATGTCACTCAGTTGCGCGAGCCGCAGCATCATCTCCTGCGGTGTCAGCGAGACCATGAGATGGTGGACGGTCTCCGGTATGAAATCTTTGCCTTTGAGATCCACGATCAGCGGATGGCGACACAGCTTCGCTGCCAGCGCCTGGACGCCGTGCGCGTGCAGCGTCGCTGAAAAGAAGCCGACCTGGACACTGGCTTGCGATGCGAGTATGAGCGAGTGGATCTTTTCAATTGCCGGCACGGCGTCGGTCGCAATGAGCTGGTCGACTTCGTCCAGCACGAGCAGTTGCACGCGCGATAAATCCACCATTCGCTGCTTCACGAGATCGAGTAATCGCCCAGGGGTGGCAACGATCAAGTCGCTTGCAGGCATCGCGCCGCTGGTGGCACCGCCACCGCCGACGCACAGAGCCACTCGGACCGACGGAGTGGCCATGTACTTTTTGAACGCGACGGCGCAGTCGAAGACCTGTCGTGCGAGGTCGCGCGATGGCTCGATGACGATGCCGATGGGCTTGGACGCTCCCTTGGCAGGCGCTGGGACGAGCGCCGAGTCGTTGGCTCGAACTGATGTGCGAGAACTGGCGACGCTGTCAAACGTCCCCGCTCGGGTGTTGTCTGCAGCTGAAGATACAGCGTGCCCTTCTCCGAAGCCCTCGAAGCGTGCGGTCACGACTGCATCCTTCACGCACACAGCGGGGAAGTAGGCGGTCACGACTGCATCCTTCACGCACACAGCGGGGAAGTAGGCGGTCGCGTGGCTGGTGTCCGTGAGCGCGAAGCCGTCCGCTTCAAAACTGAGCCCGTTCTTCGAAAACCAAATGCGCTTTGTATCCAAGTCGAGGAAGCATCCGATCACGTCGCCCTGAGAGAACGGCTCGCCGTAGGCTGTGAACTGCTTCGCGTGCGCCTTCTTCCCAGTGCCTCCGTAGCCGTAGCCCTGGCGGTCCATACCCAAGTCCAGACTCGCCGCGACGCTCGACCAGCCCACGCGGGCGATACCGTTGGCACCGCACTGGCCGATCTCACACTCGAAATAGTACTTCCCACTCAACCGCACTCCGGCGTTTGCGCGTGCGCCGAGCCAACGCTTGGCGTTCAACGCCGACACGCAGAGACCGTCGTCGGAGACACGGAGCTGTGCGTCCATGTCGCTTCGATTCCACGCCACGCGCGACTCAGAGGCTCCAGTCTTCGGTTGTGAGGCTCCGCTCACTGGTTCATTCACCGAATCTGGGGCCAACAGCGTCTCCTGGATCACTTGCAGCATGGGCAGAATGAACGCACCGGTCTTCCCGCTTCCCTACAAGCTCACACCGCGTCAGAAGCTAGTGATTTCTCCTTCCAAGCCACTGCGCCTCACCGTTTCTGCAGCCGCGAGCACGTCGCCGCCGCCCAGCAGCAGCGGGATCGCCTCCGCCTGGACGGGCGTCGGCACGAGCCAGTCGTGCTCCTCCACGACGCGCAGCAGCTCGGCGCACACGCCCATGCCCTCAAACGCCTGCGCCATTGCGGCGTCCGCCTTTCTTGCTGAAATGATCCCGCCAAGATTTACGGCCCCAAACAAGGAACCTTCGATATTTTCAGAATGGTGACTATCATCTCATAGAGGTTTTTCAATCAGCACATTGTGAATAAACCCTGCGCATTTACCGTTTATATTCAAAGATGGAGGTACGGGATCAGCAAACTTTGGAAGCCAACATGGATACACTTTTGCTCGGTGTTCCAAATTCAAAGGAACTGCTTCAGGAGCTGGCGCTTGTATCGCCACGCCTCGGACTTGGACGACGCGAGTTGGTCATGGAGCTTGCGGATCTCGTCTTGGAGCTCTGCTCCCACTGGCGCGGCGTTGTTCTCAACCGCGACAGACGCTGCAGGTGAGACCGTCGCAGGCCCAGAAGCCTCGTCGGGACTGGGGCGACTGACGGAGCCCGCAGGCGCAGCTGAGCCATTGCTATGGGCAGCTAGACTGGCTGTGTGCAGCCTCCAGCGATGGAACGATCGAGATACTCGCTTTACCTGCAGTGCCATCCACAAATCCATCAGTCAAGTCACCTAGGAAGCACGTTTTCACCTAAACAGATCCGTACCAAGCGCTGCTGGAAGACGTGGGCCATTCGTTCGACCGCGACCATGCGATTCCAGCATGCTGCGGCCTGCTGCCGCTGCGTCTCCACGTGGACCAGCTGAGTGTGCGTCTTCCAACTCTGGAAACTCTCTCGCAAGTCGCGCTTCTCAAAGTGTTTGACGATGCGGTTCATGTGCAGCACGGCGTTCACTTGCAGGATCTTGGCCTGCGTCGTCACGGTCTTCCATTTGATCAGCGCACGGCGTGCGGCGCGGTCGATCTTGGACTGGCGGATCTGGAGCAGCTTCTTCAACGCCGCGAAGCGACGCGTGCGCAGCAGCTCCAGTTGCATTCGCACGAGCACCTCGTCCATGGCACTGAAAGGAACTTCACTATCTCCGCCACCAGCCACAGAGCCGCCTGTCGATACCGGTGGCGTCTGTGTTAGGGCTGCTTGGGCCTGAAGGTAGTACACTCGCTGCTCGATCTGGGCCCGCTGCATGCCGTGCTTCATCTCCAAGCGGATGCTGTAGCGGTCTTCTTCCATCGCGGCCTCGACTTCCTTGGCTCGCACCGCCTCCTCGTGGCGCCATTCACTGAGCTTGATCTCACATTCCAGCTTGACTTTCTCCAGCATCGCGGTGTGCTCCAAATGCGCACTTCGCAATGCCAATTCCACCGCCAGCTTCTGCTTTTCGTGGGCTTGTTCCTCTCGTAGCTCGAGCTTTTGACGCAGCAACTCGATCTCTCGCTTGTACTTTTCCATGCGCTCATTGGAGCCCGTCGTTGGATCCACAGCGTCGTTAACAACTCGTTGTTGCGGTTGCAACCGCCCATGCGGGGGCGTCAGCAGTCGGTTTGTTGCGGCCTCAGCCATCGTCGTTTGCAGCTCGCTGAGTTTGAAAACGGCGTGTTGCCTCGCTCGCTCTGCGTCTTCGTATTTGCGCTGCATGATGTCGAGCCGCGTCGCCATCGACGCAGTCTTCTCGCGCTCTCCAGCGATCGCAGCCTCAATCTGAAGTTGTGCTTGCTGCTGCGAGTCGGTCATTTGACTGGCGTTGTGCAACAATGCCTCGAGCTTTTCGATTCGTCTCCCTGCAGCAGCCAGTTGGGCTTTGTGCGTGGCGTCCTGGTCGCGTAGGAACTGGACTTGGTCCAGGAGATCGCGCTTCTCGGCCTCCAGCTTCTGCGTGTACTGACACAGCTCCGCCACACCGCCAGTCCCCGCTGCAACTCCCGTCATTCTCGATATCAACGCGCCCTCGTCCTCCATCTCACGCCTGCTTGAAGGTGACGGTTTGGAAGACACGACAGAATGCAGTCGCTCGTTTGGTCGGCTGTGATGTTGGCGGCTAGAAGCTTCAAAGTCCTCATCTTCGTCGCCTTCATCAATGTCGTGGGCCACGAACTTGGCTCGCAAATGCTGATACGAAGTGTCCACATCCGCGTCTCGAGGGGCTCTCGTGAGCGCCGCAACACGCGCTCCGTCGGCTTTCGCCCGGCCTTCGTTCATCATCAACACCGTCGCCTCGGGCCTCAACGCCTCGCTTCACGAGGCTGCTGAATCCTCCACAAGAGCGTCTTGATGAAGCCCCGCAACCGTTTCGAGAGCACTTCGTTTTCGCAAAAATAGCTCGTTGTCGGAGTGTTCCTGGGCTTCTTCTTCGCCCCGTTGAACTCTCTCAGCGGAGCTCAGTAATACGCTCAGCCTCCAAGACAAGCCTTCGTGGAGAGGCATCGTACTGGAGGGCTACTGACTGCTCGCGAGACTCGAGTTGAAGTGGCCACAAGGGTTACGCGTACCCCTTTGTGTAGCCATTTGAGGAGACCGTGAAGTGGCTACACGACCCGAAAATAACGGAGACCTTGACGGGCGTATCTGATCCCCTCGCACAGGAAGCTTCTTAGTCCACGCTTCCTGTTCTTTGTGCACCCTTCGTCGTGGATGAGGGTTCGTGTTGGCAGTCAGCTTCGCTATCCACAGTGACCCAGACGTGGGGGCTGTTTACTGCTGCGGTTTGACTGTGATCGGATCGGCGCCCGACCAGAAAGCGAGGCCGCAGTGCATTTTGGCGAGCTCCTCGTGTCTGTGTCCGGCCTGGAAACTGGCGCGATCATGCTATTGTAGTGGCGGCCATTATCATTCGGAGATCGCGATCGCCGCTGGCAATCCACCACCCTCCTTCCTATCTATTGTACCACGGAGCAGCCCCAGCGCGTCACGACGAGAGGACCACAATGGGCTGCATCAACTCGGTCCCATCGAAGAACAGCAAGGAGTTTGATGGCGTTATCACGGCTGCCGGAGGAGGCAACGCTGTGGCCCCGAACGCCGACGGCACGGCCGCGGACGACAAGGTCGCTGTGATGATGCGTGAGAAGCGAGCGGCGGCAGCGACGGCGCGTCGTCAGGACATCTTCGCTGAGAGCGTGCAGTTCGACACGCCGATGGAGCTCGTGCCGGTGCCCAAGCCAGCCGAGTCGACGGCCATGATCAAGCAGGCACTGGCCAACAACTTCCTGTTCCACACGATCGAAGACGCCGAGATCAACGTGATCGTGCAGCTCATGACCGAGAAGGTCACGCAGATCGGCGATGTCGTCATCAAGGAAGGCGACTCGGGCGACTTCTTCTACGTCGTGGAGAGCGGCATCTTCTCGATCACGGTCAAAGAAAAGAACATCAGCACGGCGCAGAAGGGCTCGACGTTCGGAGAGCTTGCCCTCGTGTACAACTGCCCACGCACGGCTACGATCTCGTGTAAGGAGCCCGGCCGCCTCTGGGCGTTGGACCGCATGACCTTCCGTCGCATGGTCGCTCGTAACCAGGCCGACCAGATCGGCGAGTGCAAGAACGCACTGCGGAACGTGTCGCTGCTCAAGCCGTTGACGGAGACGCAACTCGGCCAGCTCGCGGAGGCTGCGCAGATCGTGTCGTTCGCCAAGGGCGAGCGGATCATCAAGAAGGGCGAGCGCGGCAACGTGCTGTACATCATCAAGAGCGGCACGGTCGTGTGCTCGGACGTCGGCGGCGGTGCGGGGATGGAGGCGCTGCGTCTCAGCGACGGCGACTACTTCGGCGAGCGTGCGCTGATGACCCAGGAGCCGCGAGCGGCCAACGTGACAGCGGAGACCGACGTGTCGCTCATTGCATTGGACCGCCAGGCCTTCGATGATCTACTGGGCTCGCTACGCGAAGTGATCGACCGCAACATGAGCATGCGCGTGCTGCAGTCGATCCCGATGCTCAAGAACCTGTCGCAGTATGAGAAGGAGAAGCTCTTCTCAGCGCTGGAGCCCGTGACCTTCAAAGACGGCCAGCACGTGATCAAGGAAGGTGAGAAGGGCACGACGTTCTACGTGATCAAGAGCGGCTCGGCGATCGTGAAGAAGGCGATGGAGAACGGCGAGAAGAAGCAGGTCGCGACGCTCTCGTCGGGCAACTTCTTCGGTGAGATGTCGCTGCTGCGCGACGAGCCTCGCCAAGCCGACGTGATCGCCAACGGCCAGCTCGAGTGCTTGACGCTGGACCAGGCCAAGTTCGTGGAGCTGCTGGGCCCGCTGCAGGCCGTGCTGAACCGCGAAGCCGAGGAGCGCAAGCAGGCGCTGGCGCTAGCGGATACCATCGCAATGAGTGAGCTTGACGTCTTGCGTACGCTGGGCATGGGCACGTTCGGCCGTGTCAAGCTCGTGCGCCACAAGACGACGGGCAAGCCGTACGCCATGAAGATCCTCAACAAGGCCAACATTGTCGCGTACAAGCAGCAGGTGAACGTGATCAACGAGAAGAACCTCATGTCGCGGTGCAACCACCCGTTCATTCTCAAGCTGTACCAGACCTACAAGGACAAGAACAACTTGTACCTGCTTGTGGAGTTTGTCCAGGGCGGCGAGCTGTTCACGTACTTGCACTGCTCGCCGCACTCGCCCGGACGGCTCAAGGACGACCACGCGCGGTTCTACGCGAGCCACGTGCTCATGGCCATCGAGTACCTGCACGAACGCAGCATCGTGTACCGAGACCTCAAGCCGGAGAACCTGCTGATCGACCCGCAGGGCTACCTCAAGGTCGTGGACTTTGGCTTTGCCAAGATCGTCGAGGACCGCACGTACACGCTGTGCGGCACGCCCGAGTACCTGGCGCCGGAGCTCGTGCTGGGCAAGGGCCACAACAAGGGCGTGGACTACTGGGCGCTCGGCGTGTTGATCTACGAGATGCTCGTGGGCCACTCGCCGTTTGCCGGCTCGAACCAGTCGGACCAAATGCAGATCTGTCGCAACATCGTCAAGGAGCAGGTCACGTTCCCGAACTGGGTCAGCGAAAACGCGCGCGATCTCGTGCTCAAGCTGCTGGAGCGCGACCAGACCAAGCGCCTGGGCCTGACCCACGGCGGCGCGCGCACGATTCGAGCCCACCCGTGGTTCGCCAGCGTCAACTGGGACAACATGTACAAGAAGAAGGACCTGGCGCCGTACAAACCCAAGCTCGCGGACCCGTTCGACACGTCCAAGTTCGACGCCGTGGCCGAGGGCAACGAGATGAACCAGCCGTACCAGGACGACGGCTCGAACTGGGACAAGGACTTCTAGATCGACCACCACGACGGTATTTCGCTCTCCATAATAGATCGATAGGATAGATAGATAGATAGATGCATTGCTCGCCCACGCGTCGGAACGTGCGTACTGTATGAATTCGCCACGAAAAGGAGGAGGAGGATATCCACGTACCACCTCGAGACCAAGACGGAAAAAGAGAAGAAAGATAATATGGATTATTTATTTGATCACACGGTCCGGTCCTCTCTCTCTCTCTCTCTCTCTCTCTCTCTTCTACGCCTTCACCTTCTTGGCGCGGACCTTTTTCTTCGTGGGCTTCTTCATGGACAGCGGGTTCGCGCCCTTGGCCTTGTGCTTCTTCCGCTGAGGGAACTGGGCTTCGTCGCGAGGCTTCTGGTCCTCGTCCTTTTCGTACAAGTGGTCGAGCTTGCGCTTCTCGTTCACGTCGAGCTTGGCCATCTTGGCCTTCTCCTCCTGGCGCACGATCGCGAGCGTGGCCTTGGAGATGTCCTCGAACACGAGCACGGACCGGTTCAGATAAATAAGCGGCACGCCGGGCACGGAGCGCAGCGTCTTCCGCAGCTCGACTTCCTGCGTCGCGACCACGAACTTGCGCTCGTTGCGGTCGCCAATGATCGACTGGATGACGCGCGTCACGTCCAGCGGCGCGTCCTGCTTGCTCTGCTCGTCGGCGGCGGCGTCGCCGTAGTCGCGCTCCTCGATCACACGGAACGACTTGGCCAAGTCGGCGGCCTCCTTCATGGTCTCACCTAGCAGCTCGAGCTCCTTGACGGCGGCGCGCGGGATGTAGTACTCGACCAGCGGCTCCTTGACCTGGAGGAACTTGGGCAGCCGCTCGCGGATGTCGACTTTCATCTGCAGACACATGGCCAGGAAGTTGCCATCGATGAGCACGCGGTACGGCGGCTTGATGCCGCACAGGAAGTGGAACTGGCGCAGCGCCTTGCGGATGCCCTTGGCGCGGAGGTAGCGCATGCTGGTGCTGGTGTTCTGGAAGAGATGGCGAGTGAAGCGGGTTACTGGAGCTCCTCGCGAGGAGAGACGCGATTTGATTGGCTATGGACATTGTGGTGTGGACCACAGGAGGAGAAAGTGCGCGCGTCACATATTTTGGAGAGATATGATTGGGTGAAAGTAGACGTCTGACCTCACCATCGCCGAGAAAGGCGGTGTTGGAGAACGCAGGCTGCAGTGCACGAACTCAAGCATGGCTCAAGAACGTCGTGACTGCTCCTGAAGACCGAGGGGTTGCTGTGTAGGTTGGCAGAACGAGAGGCTCCGGTGAGCTGAATGGACAAGCACACTCCACGCACATGCAGCCTAACGCCTATAACGTGTATCGTCACCAGGCTGCATGTACAAAGGTAATAGTGGGTAGAGAGGCCGAGCGAAGGGCTGCGGTCTGCTTTGTCGAGGTTCGTGGCGTTGAAGGGCAAGTTGATGGCAGTTGCTCACGGCGAATGTGGTGGTCAACGGCGAATGGGGAATCTCAGCGCACGAAGAACCTGCGTACTTTCATATATTCTGTACGTGAGGACTTGCTTCATGTACCCTCTCGGCGAGAGGGTACAGAATGCGAGAGGCTCTCGCAAGGATCCGTGCACATTTGAAGCCAACTGGCCTTGAAACTCGATCAACAGTACTGTATGCCCTACTCGTTCGCTGATTTAATATTTTCCATGAAATAATGCATTGATTTTCCAATTTAGAACCACGTGATAACTCTCAATTGTCTATCCCTTCTAAACCGATACAGATGTCAGTATCTCGTGCAGGTGAGACTGTACCGTGCGTACCCATCTTTAGCCACTTCAGATTCGCTCAACGAGGCGTTGGCTTCACTTCTTCTTCGTCTCTCTCTCTCTCTCTCTCTCCTTTTCTTCTCTACCTCTCCAGCATGTACGGCTACGGCGCCCCAGCGCCCATGGCCGCGCAGGGCCGCGTGCCGCAGCGCACGGCCGCCATCGAGCTCTCCATCAGCGCCAAGAACCTCAAGGACCGCGACATCATCACCAAGTCGGACCCGTTCGCGATCCTCTACCTGCAGCAGGGCAACCAGTGGACCAAGCTGGGCGAGACGGAAGCTATCAAGGACAGCCTGAGTCCTCAGTGGACGACCAAGTTCATCATCGATTACTACTTCGAACTCTCCCAGCGACTCAAGGTCGAGGTCTGGGATGAGGACTCCAAGTCCATGACCCTCAATGCGCAGGACCTCGTGGGCGTGACCGAGTTCACGCGGGGCACGGTGATGGGCGCGCCAGGCCAGAGCGGGTCGTTCCTGCTCACGCGCGGCAAGCACGGCGGCTCGAAGCACCAGGGCTCGCTGCTGGTGAGGGCGGAGGAGGCCGCCAACACGGCCGACGTGGTGCGGATGCGCCTGTCGGGCTCGGGGCTACCAAACCTGGATGGTATGTTCAGCAAGAGCGACCCGTTCCTGGTGATCTCGCGCCAGCGTGATGACCAGACGTGGGTCGTGGTCCACAAGACGGAGGTGATTGACAACAATCTGAACCCGAACTGGAAGCCATTCGAGCTCCCGGCGCAGAAGATCTGCAATGGCGACTACAAGCGCCCGTTGCTCTTCCAAGTTATGGACCAGGACAGCAGCGGCCGCTCGGAATTGATCGGCGAGGTGCACTTGCCGCTTGAGCAGCTCATGGCCAATCGTGAGGTCACGGTTGTGCTCCACAATGACAAGCTGCGCATTAAGAAGGGCAAGAAGTACACGAATGCCGGCCTGCTGATCGCCCACGAGACCACCGTCTACCGCCAGCACACCTTCGTCGACTACTGTACGTACCAACGCGTTTGCATGAGGAATTGGATGCAAAAACTCACTGCGCGGTTG
>JAADXN010000553.1:0-20393 GCA_023337875.1 Pythium apleroticum | reverse complement strand
TTTAAACCCCCCCCCCCAGATAACTCGGTGTACCTCCTCCGTGGCATCCGCGGGTATCGTCGGCGTGTTATTACTTGACACGATCTGGTACATTGCCGTGAGCGGGTTGCTGTACTGCTGCCACGGTGAGTGGCCCGTGAGCATCTCGATCACAGCGCAGCCAAGACTCCAGATATCCGCCTTGAACCACCCGTCCTCGTTCGTGTGCTGCTCCGCTCGAATCACCTCGGGTGCCATCCAGTGCGGCGTGCCCTTCAAGCCACCAACCAGCGACACGCTTCCGACTTCTTTGAATGCACCGAAGTCCCCGAGCTTGATATCCTCGCGGGAGCTGGACAGAAACACGTTCGCACACTTGATGTCGCGGTGGGCGATGCGATTTTGGTGGAGATGCTGCAGCGCTTCACACAGTTGCCTCGTGAACTTCTTCACAGTCGGCTGGGGCAGTGCGCCATCGTGGCGCAGCATCGCACTGAGCGATCCGCCGGCGACAAACTCCATGTAGATACTGAGCTGCTTGGACTTCTTCTCGGTCGCCTTGTAGTACTGCACCAAGTGGCGGTGGTGGAGCTTCTTGATGGTCTTGACTTCACGCTTAATGGCCTCAAGTTCAGCAGGCGACAGCTCGTGGGTCATGATCACCTTGACTGCCAACTCCTTCCCCGTCGCGACTTCGATGCATCGATATACGGAGCCCTGTGCGCTAATAGACAAACACCATCAGCCGGAGACATCATCGTAAGTGAGGAATTGAGCAGAGCCACACGTACCCTTGGCCGATCTTCTCCTTGCGGAGGTATTTCTTGGAGCTAGGCACGGGCGACGACGACGACACACTGCTGCACTCGGACAATGTCGGCGATAGGAGCGGAGAGAGACACTGGCGGTTTGCGAATTCATCCTCCGGGCCGTCACAGTTGCTGTTCTTGAGCTGGATGCGGTGCTGGTGGCGTGTATTGTTCGGCGGAGACGTCGCGACAGGCTCGAGTTTCGTTGGCTGGCGACCTGAGGATCCAGTTGAGTCCGATCCCACACGCTCCTTCATCGTGATGATGCAGCCACCGACACCCACACGCTGCGACAACTTGCCGCTGCCGATGAGCTAAATGCTTGCCATGCGAGTTGCTGCTGGCTCGAAAGCATCGTCTTGATACCTTGACCGCCATTCTGAGGCAGGAATAGATCACGGTCAAAGATGAAGCCCAAGCCTTTTTTAGTCTTTTCCTGATCACGAGCACTGGATTGATGAGGCTGGGACACTGGCCACCTACATGCCACAACGAATCACACAGAGAGAGCTAATGCAAACACGACGAATCTTGAGCCGATGAGCGCTACGCATTTGTTGAGCTTAACCATCTTGATCATTTTGCATGTCGATTCAGCAGGCTGGATGGTGTGGCCTTGGCTGTGGCTGGAGGATTATCAGTGTCAATTCTTCGCGTTGTAGATCGTCGTGGGCTGAAGGGTGCGGTCAGGATCCTCGATTATCTCCCGTATCGGGATCCATGGCGGCCGCGGTCGTCTCGCTGCGATGATCGATAGTAGTCGTCGCCCTTGCGGCTTCGGTATTTGTCGTCGTAGTGTGAGTCGGAACTGGAGCGCCGGTGGTGATGTGAGCGAGATGGCGAGCGCGAGCCCGAGCGAGAGCGACCACGCGAGTGTCGACGCGAGTGGCGTGATCGAGAGCGGGAACGCGATGACGACCGGGACCGGGAGCGAGATCGACGAGACCTGGAAGGTGAGCGCGATCGCCGACGTCCATGGCGCCCATGGCTGCGGCGGTCTGGTGAGCGCGAACGCGAACGGGACCGCGAAGATCGTCGCTCGTGGCTATGTCCGCTGCGGTTAAATCCGTTTCCATTCATCGGTGATGGTCGGTTTTCACGCGGCGACGGAGCCGAGTGGGGAGGCGCCATCATTTGCGGGCGCGGGGGTGGCGGCGGTGGGCGGAAGGGTGGAACTCCGCCTGGATACGGACCGGACGGGGGCAAAGGCGGGAATCCGGGTCCACCGCTCATGTGTGGAGGCGGAGGAGGCGGGCGGCCAAATGCTCCTGAAGGAGGCAGTGGAGGTCCCCGAGGAGGCATCGAGGCATTCGAAGGTGGCAGTGGTGGCGCCGAGACAGCCGCGGGAGGCGGGGTGACCACCTTTGCAGGCCGTGGGGTCTCCTCACCATCGGACATGTCCATGGATGAATCCTCCGACTTGTGCACCGGATTGAGAACGACCTTCTCGACGATCTTGGTAGGCGTCGCGCTTCCACTGCCGACGTCATTGGCCGGCGACTCTCCGATATTGCCGAGGCTCGACTGGCGACGAAGCTTTTGTTCGATAGTGTGGCGGATGTGCATGTCGCGTTCTCGTCGCTTGCGCAGCGCGTCCGTGCGGATTTTCTGCTCCGATTCCTGGCGACGCTTGAAGCTTTGAATGGGCGGCGGCGCGAACTTCTGCGCTTGCTCTTTGATCTTGGACTCGAGCTCGAACACTGCCTCCTGCACGGCCATGTGCTCGTCTTCATTGAGATCCTCGCAGTCGAAAAACGTGTTGTACTTCTTCGCCACCTACACAAAACACAACAAACCAATTTGGTCAGCCCACGAAACAGGCACGAAGGCACACAATAGAGACTGAAACTTACCGCTTGCAGCGTCTCCAGCACCGTGAGCTCGGCATTCTTCTGGAGCGCGTCGACTGCGCGTTGTGTCCACTGCAGCGCGCGCTCACGGTCGCAACTGAGCGCCTCCCACAGCTCAATGGTGTCCTCTCCTTCCGTCCCAGCAGCCACACGTCGCAAGCGGTCCCGCAGCAGCGCGTAGTCCGGCGAGTCTTCGTACTTGAGGCCCTGGAGATACTTGGTGATCGCCAGCAAGTGGCTGCCGCCGGGCAGTCCTTCCACGAGCAGTCCCGGGTGCTTCTCCGTGTAGTACTCCTTCAAACTGAACACGGTCTGACGGTTCTTCTGCTGCGCGTCGGTCGCCCAGGGCAGTTCGCCACGCATAAAGTCGAGCACGAGGTAGAACCACGACCACAAGTCGTCCTTTGGTCCGAGTTCCTGGCGGCGGTGGGCGCTCAACGACGCATACATCGACGTGCCTCGGAACTCGGCGACCGTGCGGCCTGGGATCACTTTTCCTTCGGCCAAATGCTGTCTCGAGAGCCCGAAATCGATCATGAGGTAGCGTCGCCGTACGGCCACCGTGCTGCTCGGCTTGGGCGTGGCGGAGCTTAGTGCGAAGTTCGATGCCTTGATGTCGCGGTGCACGTAGCCGTGCTTGTGGAAGGCCTCGATGGCGTCCAGCATCTCGAGCCCGACCGCCACGCACTTGGACACGGGCACGCCGTGGATCGACTCGGGCGACACGCGCAGCATCGACATGCTCTCGCCCAGCAGCTCCATCACCAGCACCGTGCTCTCGGCGTGCTTGCCGTGGTAGTAGTACCGACACACGTACGGACACTTCTGGAGGCTCTTGAGGATCGTACTTTCCCACTCGAGCACGGGCTTGAGCGCGCTCGGCGCCTCCACTTTGATAGCCACTTTGTCATCGCTGTCCAGGCAAAATGCCGAGTAGATTTGGCTGAATGTGCCCTGTAGAATCACAACCCCACGGTAAGTCAACTTCTTCATCTTGTAGACGAAGGAGGATGCGTACCTCGCCGATTTTCTCGGCGACGCGCCACTTTTTCGCGACGATCTCGCCGGCCTGTGACAGAAAGCTCTGTGTTAGACACGTTCCATAGTCGTGGATGCAGTTATTACGCTCATAAACACACCAGCAAGATGTTCTTGTTGACGGCGTCCATTCTGGAAACTGGGTCACGTTGCCGACGCCGTTGTGGGGTTAATACTGCGATCTAGACGCTCAAACTGCTCAGATAGCTGCGTCTGCGTCTCAAGCCTGTGCTGGATTTCTCCAATCCGCGTGATTCCCAGCGGTTCCGTCGAAATGCGTCGTGTACGACGGCGTCTTCCTTCCACTTTCGGCGTCCAATATTGGGGCCGATATCTTCCCAGCGAGACGCCACCAACAATCAACACACAGGACCTCAAGGCGGGAAAAGGGAAGCCAACTCGTACTGCACCCGACAGAATAATAATATGATTTCGTTGGGTGTCACTATAACGGGGTTGTTAACCGGTAAGGTACCACCGGAACCGTGACGTTGGGATGCGAACCGTGAACCGCCCATTTCGTGTGAGCCCTGGAAGCCGCAGGCACCGAGAGCGACCGCACCGACGGAAACTACCCGACCGACGTTCGTTCCTCCATCATCACCATGAGCTGGCGAGCACAGATCTCCCGTGCGATCAAGGAAGTGCGCTTCGTGGCCTGCGACACCTCGCAGCACAGCCAGGGTCTTCGGTACGGATCGCCAGCGTTTTTTTATTGTCTCGGCGCAATGCGGATACGTCTGGCGATGGATGGGATTGCGAGACAGACGACCGAGGGATGAACGCTGCGCCGCTCAAGTTTCGCTACATCGGACTGGGCGCTATCTCGACGTTGTCGTATGCAATCCCATCGAGTTGTATCGCTTGCGCGTGAGATGGGATCTATCTGTGGATGGAGTTGTTAAACGTGCTTTTATTTTATTGGGCATGATGTGTAGCAAGTTCTTCCGCAACAACTATGCGGAGCTGAAGATGCTGAACCCGCGCACGCCGCTCGTTTACCGAGAGGCCGAGGAGATGAAGCCGTTCGTGTACGCTCGCTTCGGTACGTTTGATTACGGCAACTTGTTGGGCATGGAGGTCTTGGATCTGACGTTGTCGCCTTTCTCGTCCAAACAGACTGGGGCAAGGAGAAGCAGATCTTCGTCGAGAACAAGAGCGAGGACGAGATCCTGGACATCCTCAAGGGCTTGGTCGAGTACGGCCACTCGCTGCCAAAGTCGCCAGAGAGCGACATCATTGTCGCGGCGCCGATCATCGATGCAGCGCTGGGCGAGGATGCGTACGAGCCGATCAACCTCACGTGGGACGGCAAGACGAACCGCCGTAACCCTGACTTTGATGTGCCGCTCGAAGAGGCCATCAAGGACGACTCCCGCGAGGAAGTCGCTTAAGTATAGGCGAGCGTGTCGACCACAAATCGAGTCGCGTTGCATGGCAAATAAACTCCACTCTCAGAAAATACATCCATCTCTGCCGTCGCCTCCATCTTCATGCGGCCATTTTCCTGGGTAAATCCAGTGTCTGAGTGACCCTACGGTCATTGAAGCGAGGGACGTTGAGGAAGATATCGTACTTAATGAGAGGTATACAGTAGAATGGCACGCGCTATTGGACCGAAGGTGCTTGGAGTGTGCCTGCACATAAGGGGGACTGCTCCCACGAGCGGATCATTAGTCTTTCTCAAGCCAGTCAATATGCTGTATGCGACCGGATCGCCCATGGCGTCGCTGCTCGTAGCTCGTTGCGTCGGCAGTGTCGGTATGGTGCGTGGCAGTGGGATGATGACCCATGGCGCCGCGATTCGCACCAGTGCGCTGACCAAGATCCAGCAGCGCGGTGCGCGTGCCACGCCGCCACTGCGTCGCCACGTGCAGCAGCAAGTCACCAACACCACGGGCGTGACGGAGGCGGCTGCCACGGCTGTCAAGAAGGCCATGCGCCACGTGTTCCAGCCACGCCGTGCGTTTGCGCCGACTGCGGTGGCGTCGTCAGGGGCGCATCGCGTGCGCATCACCCGCTACGTGCGTCAGAAGCATGGCGGAGCGCAAAAGCAGCCACCGCCCAAGGAGCCCAAAGGTAAGCAGGATTGCGATTGAGTGGTGTGAGAGTGGTGGGCGCACGATTGACTGATGGTTGGCTTGAGTGAAGCGCTGACACCGGCGGAGGAGGCGGCTGCGGCGGCCTCGGAGCGGACCCACGCGGCTAACAGTCGTCTCGGCCTGACCAGGAACGCCTTGGTGAGCATATCGTGGACGTACAATTGAAGCTACGATTTCTGTGGGGGCTGATTCTTCTGTCGGAAATGCCTGTAGGTCCTCCGCTTCAGCAACGAGAACTCGTACCTGAACTGGGCTCGTAATGGCGTGCTGTCCTCGGCTGTCGGTGTGGCAATGTACGCGCAGGAGCACCACCGTGGAGCGCAGCTCAGTGGCGCTGGTCTGCTGCTTCTGGGTTTCGGCTACATCGGCGTGGGTACGGCCAAGTATATTTATTACATCCTGCGTTTCCGTCACGTGATGGAGCTGTCGTGGTGGAGCGTCATCGGCACGTCCTCCCACGCCTCGGCCGCGTTGATCATCTGGCTCACTGCCACCGCCTCATTCCTGGTACGATCTGCATGCTGGATGTTTCTTTTTTTCGTTTTTCAGGGTGCTGAACATATTGCTGTTGCATGCAGGAAAGTGTGCCGCTGGAGCTTGATGCGATGCTTCTCACCGAGCCGATCATCGACTTCCTGCCCTTCCGCATTCGGCAAGGCCTGATCGAGACGTACAGTCTGTACTTGGACGACCTCGAGCACCACACCGACGAGCAGGAGCGTGTCCTGCGTGCCATTCGTGGTGAGCAATACGAGCCTCGCCAGCCAGCGACGCCAATCGTACCACCAATCGTTCAGCCAATCGTTCCGCCGGTCGTGCCGCCAATCGTGCCGCCTTCGGTCGAGGCATGAAGCGACTGACACCTTGCCACGAGTTGATCCGGTGCAGGCGCCACCAGCAGATGCAGTTATATTTGTCATGTTGATAAAAATCGATTCTGTGCACGCGTCGATTCCAGTTTGTTGAATTTCATCATTGCTGCTTTCAATAAGTTACTACTCACAGGATGCGTCGTCCTTTGATGGCGATCGCATCTCCTTCATCTCCGCCTTCGGCGTGGTCAGCCAACAGCTCGGCCAGCGACCGTTTCTTCGGCTCTTCTGGCAGCACCACGGGCAGCTCAGAGCCAGTCGCGGGCAGCGGGTCTTCCGTGAAGAAGGCATGCTGCAGAGCGTCCTCCGCTGTGATCCGCTTCTTGGGGTCCAGCTCGAGAAGCTTGCTCAGCAAATCAATGCCGTTCGACGACAATTCCGGGAACTGTTCAGCGAGCGGCTTCGGGTTGGTGGGCTTGAACTTGAGATGGAAGGGCAAGTCTTCGGCCTCGGTCCAACTATTCTCGGCTGGCGACCCGAGTGCCGCGAAGATCAGACTAAGCTGTTCGATGTCTGACGCGCCGTCAAAGTAGGGCTTGCGCAGCAGCATCTCGGCAAAAATGCATCCCACAGACCACATATCGACGGCATAGCTGTAGTTCGGGTCGCCAAAGATCAGTTCTGGGGCGCGATACGCCCGCGTGACAACCTGGACAGACTTCGTGCGCTCCGAGTCATCATCGGAGAGCTGCGTCGCCATGCCAAAGTCGGCGATCTTGGCCACCGGTCCGACGCTGCGGATGAGGAGGTTGTTGGGCTTCAAGTCACGGTGGAGGATCTTGCGCGCGTGGAGCTCCGCGACGCCCCGCATCAACATCAGCAGATACGCCTTCGCATGCGCGATCTCGAGCACCGGCAGCTTGTCCGTGGTCTTAATCACATTCTCCAGGTCCGTATCCATAAACTCCAGGATCAAGTAGACCTTGTACTCGTCGCGCACGACTTCCAGGAGCTACGCTCAATCGATCATTCACACCATCCTCCATCAATCATCCCCTCCAGGCATCGATGGTCCAACTTGCTCTCTCTCTCTCTCACTCACCTGGATGATGTAGTCGGTGCCTTCGCATGCCCGCAGGAGAGCCGCTTCGGCCTCGCCCACAGATGCTCGCCCACTGATCTTCTTGATGGCCACGCGACGCTGCGTGCTGACGTGGATGCCGTCATACACGGTCCCGTACGTGCCGCGGCCAATCTCGGCTCGTTTCTCGTACGCCTGACCGATCAGCTTCCGCCTCCGCGAGGCGGCCGCGGCGACAGCAGAGCCCTCGCTCATCCTCGTCCCGGATCCTGTAGCGACATCGTCGCCAGGCGGACTCGAGCCAGCCTGGCTGGCGCGTGCATCCACGCCGTCGCTTGCTGTCGCCATCATCATGCGCAGGATTCGATTGCGAGTCACCACACCTCTCCCAACTGCACCCCTGGCTTCCCCTACTCCTCCCCATCTCGCATTTGCATTTTCAGCCAACAAAAGGTGGCTTCGAGATTAATGGACCAATCATGATAGGGTTGGGACACCACGAATGGACGCTTAAATCTGTAGCGATTGGTGGAAATATTTCTAGAAACCCTAGTCTTCAACCGTTCGCCCTACCCCTCCGGATCGAAAAACGGCCTCGGCATCCCAAGCGCGCGCATTTCGTCCCCATTTCCCTGATCTGGAAGCGATCCGCGTTTTCAGCCCGTGGGCTTGCGAAGACTTGGCTTTTGTATTAGACCCGTCATTTCCAGGTGGGTTCTCCATTTGCCACCCGTGGAAGCTTCCGCTTCTCCCTCACTTTTCTCGGGCCGCGCCTCTGGTTTTTGTCGGCGTTTGTTTGCGCCGCGTCCGTCCGTCCGTCCAGCCAGCCGAGCCTTCTGGACGGACCGGACCGACTGTGAGTGACGGACGGGAGGGAGCGAGGGAGGGGGAGTGACAGTGGCTCCTGTCCGGTCGGTGCGTTTGTCGCGCGCGCGCCTTGGCGCTTCTTCGGGATGAGGGCGCCCAGGCGACACCCACGGCCTTTGCTTTGGCGGTGGCGACGGCACGAACAGCCGGTCCAGTAAAAGTTCCCAGTCCTTCCGACGCCAACACCACCAACAGCGCACGTGCCTGCGGCCCGGACCTGAACTTCCCACCACTTACGACAACGCCAACGCCAGCACGGACGTCGACGACAACACCAACGCCAGCACCTTTTCCGACGCCAACAAGCCAACCACCAACACCAACTTGTCGGAGGAAGTTCACACCACAAGCTTCTCGACAACAGAAAAGTACAGCTCACAACCAACAAGACAGCGAAGATGCGAACGATGCTTGCGAGTGCGACGGCCAAGGCCATGAGCGCGCTGGAGATGGCGCCGCTGAGACCACTGATGGAGAAGCCCACGACACCCGTTGTCACGCCGACGAAGAAGCGATGCCGCCCTGAGGAGAGCAGCTCTGAGGATGATGAAGGAAAGAAGAAGTGTGTGCGCTGGTCGACTGTGACGGTGTACGAGTTTGGCGTCGGTATCGGCGGCAGCTCCGTGCCCAAGCACGGTGGTCCTGCGATCGGCCTCGCGAAGAAGCCGAAGTTTGTGTGGAAGACGGACGTGGACGCCGTCAAGGGCGCTCTGTGTGGCTGTGTCAGCCGTCGGAATCCAGACGAGTCGTCGTCCTCGTCTTCGGAGTCCGAGGATGGCCATTGCGCGTGCGGCGCGCCGAATGGAGATCACGCAAGACGAGGCCGTCGCGTGCGCTGGTTTAAGCCCCTCGAACGAATCAGCCTGCTTGAGAAGGCGGGCTTCAGCGAGAAGAAGATCTACCGCATGCTCATGGAGTCGTCGGATATCGCGATGTCGCGCCGCCTGAGCATCCGTGTGGCCTCGAGCAGCAAGAAACGCAGACAGTGACTTTAGTGTGCACTGATCAACCTCTGTGAGGAAGGACCTTTAACTTATCAGTACTAGTATAGATCAATCTTGACCATAACCTCACGCCTTCTCCTTCCCCTGAGATCCTCTCCAAGCTCAAGCAAACCCTCCGGCGATTGAGGCTCGCCCACTTGCCCCGACTCTAAGCCGCACACCTCTGCTGGATCATCGAAAATCCCGTGCTTGAAGCCACAATCCCGTACAGCATACTAAGGGGATATACCGCACTCAAGTCAATACCCAGGTTCGATGCAGGGCGTTCTCACTGCCTCCACAAAGAAGCCATGATCCGTCTGGTGTCTCCGTCATTTTCCGTGGCTTTCCACACAAATCCTTCGGGTTCCGAATGGGTACGTTTTCTATTCCTTCTATTGGCTGATAATTCCAAAACACGGAATAAAATCGACCAATCAATATTAAATATGATTTTCACCCAATGGGATACGCCCGTGAATGGTTGTTGGCGCTGGGCTATTCGCCACCGCCCACACATCTCGCCAAGCAAGCAGCGCAAAGATGGCGAAGGTATGTGCGTGTCCGCACGGAAACGACAGCGGCTACGCGCCCCGCACGGGCATGTGGACGCGCGGTACTGACGATATGTGTCTGAATCTCACAGGGAAAGGCTAAGAACGTGGTCATCAAGATGCTGAGTGCCGCCGGCACGGGGTTCGTCGCGTGAAGAATCGCTCCACTGTGCTGAGTGGTCGTGGAGGACTGATGGGGATTGTGTGGTTGTGCAGCTTCTTCTACACCACGACGAAGAACCCGCGTAACGTGCAGCGCAAGCTCTCCCTCCGCAAGGTGCGTGTGCATTCTGTCGTTGGCTGTGTGAGTTGTCGGCATGTTCACTGACGCTGCGTTTCGCGTGGGAACAGTACGACCCGATCGTCCGACAGCACGTGATCTTTAACGAGGCCAAGATCAAGAAGGGATAAACGCCAAGCGCTAGAGGATGGAAATACAAGCCGCATCGTTTTGCTGTGTACTGCCCGTCTCTCTCTCTCTCTCTCTCTCTCTCATCTCACCTCTATCCATCTCCATGGTATACTTTCTCCAGCAGCTACGATGCTGAGAGCCCTCCCCGGGAGGCTCCCGTGGTTTTGATGACAGGATCAGCAGTACTGTAAGGAGGGGTGAGCAGTAGTGTTCAGTGCAATATGGAATATCGTGTTTGCCTGTGCATTCATCGCCCTTACTTAATGTGGGGGGTGTTCAATCACTCCCCCTGTGTGTGTCTGTCTAATCGATCGCCTGGAAGGTGAGCGGCACTGGCTTGGGTACTTTGCGCAAGTATCGAGTGGCCTTTTCAAAGCCCATGGACGGAATATCCTTGCCGCCGATGCGCACGAGGATGTCGCCGACGGCAATGCGGCGCAGACCAGCACACGTGTGCTTGCCCGTGCGCTTGGTGATGAGCATGACGGGGCCGTTCGACGAGGAGGCCTCGCGAACGGTCGAGCCAAAGGGACCTTCGGTCCACTGCACCGTGTAGAACGCAGCTTCGTCGATGGTAAAGTTGTCCTGCATATCCGCAGAGGATGCTGACCGCACGGGCGCAGGCGTCGGCTTTGGCTTCGGCTCGACGGCGGCTGCAACCGGAGCAGGAGCAGGAGCTGGAGTTGGAGCAGGGGCAGGAGTAGGAGCTGGCGCTGGCGCTGGGGTGGGGGCCGCAGCGACCGGTTTGGCAGCAGCCGGCGCAGCCTGCTTCTGCGTCGGCTTTGGGGCAGGTGGCTCAGCTAAGAGCTCGGCAGTGTCGACATACTGCTTCTTCGCAGGAGCGGGAGCTGGAGCTGGGGCGTCGGCAACAAGATCTGCGGTATCGACGTACTGCTTCGTTCGCGCAGCAGGCTTTGGAGCGGGTGCAGGAGCTGGTTCCGCACCAATATCCGCCGTATCCTCGTACTGCTTCTTGGCAGGTGCCGCCTTCTTAACAGGCGCTGGCTCAGCAACCAACTCGGCAGTATCCACCACCTGCGGCTTGCTCTTGACGACTGGGGCGGGCTCAGCCACGAGATCGGCAGTATCCACGTAGCTCTTCTTCGCTGGCTTCGCAACAGGATCAGCCACTAGGTCGGCAGTGTCTTCAAACTGAGTGGTGGGGCTGGATCGACCCTTGGCCACTGGCTTTTCAGCCACGATCGCCTTCTTTGGCGCTGGAGTCGGCTCCGCAACAAGCTCCGACGTGTCGATGTACTGGTTGCTAGCGCGAGTCGTTGGCTTCGCGACTGGTTCGGCGACTAGCTCCGCAGTGTCCGCGTACTGGTTGTTCGATGGTCGTTTCGCGACCGAAGCAGCAGCGACTGCTGCAACAGGAGCTACCGCAACTGGAGCTGGCGCTGGCTCAGCCACCAGTTCCGCAGTGTCCTGGTACGCAGTCACTGGTCGCGACGGCTTTGGGGCCTGCGATCGGCTCTGCAAGTCTGGCTGCGGTGGCATCGGACCGTTTCTCGGTGGCCCCCGGGCCCCAGGAGCCACGGCAGGCGGCGATTCATCGAAGCGGAACGTGAAGATGCTGCTTCGGCCAGCGTTCTTCGGGTCCGGGGGCAGAATTGCGGTCTCGCGGTCTTCACTCGCCGTCGTCGAGCGGTCGACGCTACCGACAGAGCTTCGGCTGTCGTCGAACTGGATCGGCTCCTCCGCAATCGCGTTGGCCTCGCTCACGCGCTTGACGGCCGGGATCGTCCCGCGACCGCCCACGACTTGCGTGGAGCTGCCTCGGTACGCCTGGGATTCACGCAGTCCGGTCTGTACCTTGCTCGCCTCTTCATCCTCGCTGCTCACACTGCGGAAGCGGTTGCGGTCCATCGAGACGCGAACCTGCGGGCTCGGAGGTGGCTGCGGCGCACCGCCCACCGACATGGACGACATGCCCAGTTGGTTCACGGGCGACAGCGGACCGACGCATTCAGGCACCGGCGACTGCGTGTACATCAAAGTCGACGGACGCTCCGCCGGGTTGGAGCCTCGCTCGCGCGTGGAGTCGCGGACGAGCTGGCTCGCGCGGCCGTCGCTGCCTCGAATCTTCCGACGGAACCGAAGCACGGCCGGCTTGGGCACGTTCATCAGGTACTGCATGATCTCCCGGAAGCCGTCCTCGCGGGCCGACTTGTCGTTGACCATGACGATCTCATCGTCTTCCTGGACTAAGCCGAGCTGGCGCGACGTGCCCAGCCCCGTGAACGACCGCACGAAGGGCAGTCCGCTGCGCGACATGCCGATCACGAGTCCCAGCGGACCGTAATCCCATAGAAACTCGTACTCGTTCTCGGCGAGCTCGGGCAGTTCGACGAGATGGTCGTCCTGCAACTGCTTGCGGAAGCGCAGCAGCACGGGCTTGGGCATCTCGCGCAGCAGCGACATGACCTCGTCCATCGAGTACTCGCTCGCGGGCACGTCGTTGGCGTAGATGAGCTGGTCGCCGATGGACACATCGCGACGCACGACTTCGTTGGCCTTGTCCGACAGACGCTTGACCATGGGCAGTTTGCTCTTGTTGTCCAGCGTGAGCACGATGCCCAGCGGGCCGTCCTCCCACATGTAGTGGTACTCATTCGGCGCGAGGTCGGGCAGCGGCTTGTCCTGGTTGCCGTACGGCGAGAGTTGCAGCATCAGTCGCACGGGCTTCTTGACGGTGCGCAGGTACTTGGCGGCGTTCTCGGCGCCGAGCTGGTACACCTTCTCGCCGCCGATCATGATCAGCAAGTCGCCCGGCACGATATCCTGGAGCCCGGAGGCCTCCAACTGTTCCTTTCGCGCTGTGCGCCGCGCGAGAAGCAGCACGGTGCCCTGGTCCGAGTTCACGGGCGTGACCGTGAAGCCAAACGCCGCGCCGTCGCGCCATTCGACCGTGTACATCTTGTGCTTGTCCAGCATGATATCCGGTGACTCGACGGCCACGGAACTCAGCCGCGTGTTGCTGTGGCTGCGCTGCACGCGCTCCATCGCGTGCGGCGTCGGTGCGCTCATTCTGGTCGGTGGTGGCGACGTCGGAAAGTTGGCGATTCGTTGGTTGTTGCGGCAGGGGGCGAGTTAGTTGGCGGGAACGACGGCCTTTAGTTGGCGTTGGTGATGGATTTCTGTTGGCGTTCGAAGCTGTTGGTTATCTCTCGTTGCGCTGGGCTCCAAAGAAGGGCTCGTGTCGTCCTCCGTCCGAGTCGAAACGATGACGATGGCGGTCCGAGGCGTCGAGCAGATGCACAGCGCAGACGCTGTCAAGGAACGGTTCGATCTATGCCAACAATCTGGCGTCACGGAATCGTTGGAGGGTCTAATCCAGAGAGAGAGAGGAACTGCAGTCTTTCGAGAATGGATTCCCCCAGGCGTCTCTCTCTTTCTCTCTGTCTGTGCCTGGATCAGACGGTCGCGATTTCTCACAGACCACCAGCCCGACCGATGAAGGCCAGTTCAGTTCGCCCGACCCGACCAGTGTGGGGAATTTCCAGCCTGGGAGAACCAACAAACCTGTAATACTTGATTTTGGGTTTTGAATGCCCAACTTCTGTGATCAGCTCAACCACACGACCGAGATATCGTTGGGACGTAATCAACTGCGAAAGTCGATATGTGCAGTCCGTTGGGTGACTTGATCACAGAGGGACAGACCAACGGCGATGGATCCACAAGTGAAGTGCCGTGGTTACGTTGATCCATTCAGTGCGGAAGAAAGTTTCCTCCATGCTGACCGACTTCTCGAGTCGATCAACGCACGCAAGCAGCTCTCTTGACGTTGATGACGGTGTGCCAGTTTATTGCATTGGGGAATGCTGCCTCTACGATGCGTCGAAGCAACCCAGCAGCTGAGTCGTACATGGGACGATTTTCGAGCCAGGTGGTCCTTCTCAAGCGTGTCAAATCTTTTAGCCAAAGAAATGCACTGGATTAGGTGACCCGCCGCTGGGTTACGCACCGCTTGTTGGCGACAGCTGGGGTAATCGCATCGGCTTCCGCAACGGGATGTTCCAGCAACGTAACAAAGGTGTACCCTTCCTAGCCAGCAACGTAACCAAATGTACCCGAAGGGTTACGAACTCCATCCACAACCACCGCCCTTCAACTCAGTCAAATGACCGCAATGGCGCGAGCCATCCTCCCGATCTTGGCGGCGCTTGCGCCGATCATAGCGGCTGACTCCATACGCCAAGGAGCCGCCGACGAGGAGGATACATGGAAAAACGTGTACGCAATCATCCCTGCGCTGATTGTGGTCGCTGCGACCATCCTATCTCTCGAGATCTTTGACCTAACGCTGCTGTCTCGGCCACTCTCCGCTGTCACCATTTCCGTGGTGTGGCTCGGAATCCTCCACGAAGAACTGCAAATCAGCTCGCTTCTCGCAGCGACCATCTACCACATTATCCAAGAAGGCTTCGTCGAGCGATTACGCGGCTTCCCGTGTATTTTCCAGCCCGAGACCGCACGACGGGTATCGTTGTGGACGTTTTTCTGGATGCGAGTCGTTGTGTGGGGAGCTACGATGGCGACTACCAGTGCACTGTTCAAGATCCAGCCTCGCGATTCTCATCACAGCAGCTCGCCGATCGCCTTTGCGCTAGTCGTAGCTCGCACAGCGCTGTTCCACGCCGTTTACTGCGAATGTTCCGAGGCGCTGGTGCGGATGTACTTTACGAGCGCTGGTTTCCAGTACAACTGGCAGCGACGCAGGCTCCTCGTCTTCACCTCGTTTTGCATCGGAGTGCTGCACGCCACACGTGTGCTGCCGCGTGCCGTCGCGTGGCTGCAGCAGCGTGTGAGTTCGGCGCAGCTGGTGATCGTTCTCGTCGTTTGGATGTGGATTTCCATCCGCACGCCCTGGCCTCTCGTCGTCGACCACGCCAAGCAAGCTGCCGTCTCCATATCAAGTGCCATCCGCCCCAAAGAATCCAAGTCCGAGGACGTACAACCAACCACTTCGAAGCGCAGGCGCAGCAGCATCCTGTATCGCAGCACAAGCGAGGTCGAAGTCCTCGAGATGACGGCCGAGTTCCACCCGTACGACCTACGCAACGTGAACACCGGCCACCACCACTTTTCGTAGTGGGGTCACTATGCGAACTGAGCAAGTGTGCACTAAACTCATACAGTATTTAATGGAGACCACCCGTTGTCTCTCCAACACTCCTCCTCCTCACTTCTTCTTGTCGAGAATTTGCTGCTTGATAGTGTCGAAATCAAATGGTGGCAGCAAGTGCTGGTACCGCTTCGCTGGACGCAGACGCTGCAGCTGTGCCTGGTTGGCCTTGTTGTTGACCGACGAGATGCCAATGGAAATAGCGCGGCTTACACCACTCGCAGACAACTGCGAAGACGCACTGATGTTGCTGCTGCTCGAGCGGTTGAACGAGCCGATCATGTCGTGGTTCGGCGACGTGGAGGCTCGCTTGTGTTCGGAAGGTAACTCGGCTGGCTCGTTGGCATTCTGCGTGCGCGAAGCCTTGGCGCTCGGCTCTCGGGGCGACAGCGGTTGCGAGTCGGTTGCAGCCGCTGAAGACCGTCTCCGCTTGCGGCGTTGGGTCACGTTTACTCCACCTTCGGAGACTGGACTTGCCGAAGTTGTCTTCTTCTGTTTGTCCTTTGGTGGGGTAGGCTGGCTATTCTGCATCCAGTGGTCGACTTGGCCGTCTTGCTGGCTCGCTTCGACCCCGCGTTTCTCTTCGCTTTCGCTAAGCTCGCCCTCGGAGCTTCGAGGATCCACGACTTCGTTCGGTGTGATGTTGTTCTCTGCATCATCGGATGGGAAACCGAATTCCGGCTCGGCAGGCGTTGCATCAAACTGCGCTTCGTTTGCCTCCTGAGGCGCTGGACTCGAGTCATTGGCTTGTGTTTCAGTATCGTCAGCATCAGAAGACATCTTGGCAACAGTACCGCTGAGCGGTTGGCTGTCGTCAAAGGCCTGAGTCATTGGCTCATCGTAGTCGGGCTGAACTGTGCCGACGAATTCACCTGGAAATTGCGACGCTTGTGAAGCTGACGGGAACGTGTCAGTCAGCGTCAAGCTGTTATCAGGACTCTGCTTCTGGGTGAAGGGCGCCTGAGAACTCGACTGCACGGCTTGGGATTGAGACTCATTCTGCGAGGCGGACTGACTCGCTTCGTGATCTTCCAGTTCTCCGCCTTCACTGTCGGTGTCACTGCAATCCACAAAGGCCTTGGTGAGGTTTTCACGCCGAAAGTGGTAGTCCTGGCTGTCTGGAACGGATGCTTCCTCGTTGGCTTGCGACTTGGCAGGCGACATCGACTGAGGCTCAGTTTCCGGCACCACGAGACGCACTTTGCGTGCGGAATGGGAACGACTCTCTCCGGAGCTGGCGACAAACGTATCACTGTTTGCACTACTCGACACGATCGGGTTGTCGCCACTGCTCACGGCCATCGTCTGCGAGTCGCCACTGGGAACTGGTCCGTTTTCAGCAATAAGCTGCGAGTCTGTCGGCTCCGCGAGTTCCTGTACGCCCCACCCTTCTTGTGCGTCCAGCTCTCGCGCTTGGTCTTCCGGAATCTCAATGTCTTCGTCCAGAAGCGGGTTGTGATCGTCGAACCGCTTGGCAGGCGACGGAGCCGCTGATGGCCCCTCAATAACCAGCCCTTGACGCAGCATGAGTCGCTGTTCAAGGGCAGTGATTGGCAACGCCTTGAGCTGAGCAGCGATGGCTGGCTGGCCGAGAAGATCTGGCATGGGCTCCACCGCCACTTCCGTCGGGTCGACCACACTGAGTGCCTCCACGTAAAGGCAGAGGCGTGGCATCACGCGATGAGCCATTTTCGTCGCGTGGGATCGTGGCGGCTTGGCGTTGTCGTTGTCCATCGCGTAGCACCGCTCGTAGCTGGAGAAATGGTACTTGTCCACTCGCACGACGCTGCCGCGCAGTCGCCCGATCGACTTGTAGCCGTGCTTGGCCCTCAGTTCCTGGGCCACAGCATGCGGGATGAACGCGTCGATTGAGAAGCTGCGGTCTACCAGAACGACGCGCTGTTCGGGCGACGCCGTCGTCTTGACCATCATGACTTGCGGCGTGAGCTCCTTCACGAAGGGCGCCTGCGACTCGCTCTCCTCCGTCTGGCTCTCCACGAACTGCGAGGCGTCCTGCGCATACGCAGGGCCCATCGCCTGCGCAACGTTGCGAGGCGTCGGGTCGTCCAGCAGCAGCGTCAGCGCCTCGCGCAGCAGGAATTCGGTCTTCGCTCGCATGTTGCCCCCGTGTTCTTCCGGCCACTCGAGTTTTCCCGCCCAATTGTGGGCGAATCCGTAAAATACGGCATTTACCATAAACAGATGTGAAAATGTACTGGATTAAGATGAAATTTGAAGCTCCAAGGAAACGTCATGGAGGCGCCATGGACTACGTGGAGAGCTACGTGCATGCGCATGTATGTGGCTCGAAAGGATCGAGAAGCAGACTAGAGCTGGAATGTACTTCGTATGAAAGGATACGACGGTGTTGGTGCGATCAGGCTGAGGCTACGTTGCTAGGAGCTGTTACTGCGTTGTGTCAATTGAGTCTTCTCCTGACTCGATAGCTACGCGCGACTGACGCCTCACCTCATGAGATGACCCACACGGACGGGGTTGACATGATCTTGTTGGTTACTAGTATATGGAGCGGCTTAGAGAATTGAACTACTTGGAGGTTTATCCATGCTTGGTGTATTACAATAAATAAAGCCGCGCTTGCTGTGACTTGGCGCAGAAGGCACTGTCTTACTGCTGTGCGCGTTTTTTGGGGCTACTCGATGGCACGCGAAGACTCAGGCGGCGCGACATCGCGATATCCGACGACTCCATGAGCATGCGATAGATCCTCTTCTCGCTGAAGCCCGCCTTCTCGAGCAGGCTGATGCGCTCAAGCGGCTTAAACCAGCGCACGCGGCGGCCTCGTCTTGTGTGGTCGCCATTGACGGCTCCGCATTCGCAATGGCCATCGTCTGACTCACTTGACGACGACTCATCACCGGAACTGCGGCGCCCCGCGCATCCACACAGCGCACCTTTCACGGCCTCCACGTCGGTCTTCCACACATACTTGGGCTTCTTCGCGAGGCCAATCGCCGGTCCGCCGTGCTTGGGCACCGCGCTGCCGCCGATGCCGACGCCGAACTCGTACACCGTGATCGTGGACCAGCGCACCGACTTGCGCGCTTGTGTTGGCATCGTGCTTTCTCGTCGCTGGTGTATCGGTCAATGGAACAAGCCTAGCTTGGCTGTGGACGTTGTCGCTCGGTGTCTGGGTTCTCTCTCAACTCAACCCAGCGGGGGCTGTGCAGCTAGATACTGGGAATACTCGCAGTGGTTCTGGAACGAAGGCCTCTGATAGACAGTGAGTGACGCGTCGTCCCGTTCCGATTCTGGAAGAACAGAGCAGGCGGCGCGTGGAAACCCGGAATGATGGAGTCGTTGGCGTCGTGTAATCACTGCCTCACGAGGCCGCCACACGCAAAAGCAACTGCATGGACAGACCCAGGCCCGAAGCTTTCGTCCCTCTCCACGGAACAGCTCACCGGACGCCACCAACCAGTTCAGTCAGGCCAGACCACCACCCGGCAGGTGAGTCGACCCGCCCGCCCTTCGCAAAGAAGAGGGTGACGCCGTCACTCACTCCAGTCAAAAAGCTGCGGAGCCCTACGCATCGAGGGGTTCCGTACGCTTGTGGCATACAAATCCCAAGTGAGCAAAGCCTCGCGTTTTCTCCCGCTTTTCCGAACGTGGTGCCCAGATCTGCATCCACGCGGAGCCACCACCGAATCACAAGGGGGCGTCCACCATTTATGAGCGGACAGCGTACCCACAACCACATCCGCTCGATTCCGAACGTTCACCTAAACCTTTCGTGAGTTTTGACCAACCAAGAGAGAGATATCTTGGTGTCGAAAACGTTTCGAAGCGGAACGTCAAGAGCTGGCCAAGTCGGAGAGGTTGACGACGAAGATGCACGGAACTGGCTAAGCATTGCTAAACACATGGCGATATGGAGGCAGAGGCGACGAAGATTGGTGAGAACGCGGGTGTGTGGTGAGGCGACCACGACCGTGTTGCCCGCTTGCAACTATGCGAGCCAGTGCTGCGCTTGCTCAGAGGCCAGTGGACAGATGCGGGTCCGGCAGTCAGTCTCGTCACCTTCATTCATCTCACCTCAAAGTGAAAGTGCAGGCGGACTCGTCAGATCATTCATTGGACGCTGAAAGGTCTCACGCTGGTTAGGTTTTTGGGTGAAAAGCAAACCTAGAAGCACCCCTTGTTGTCACATATTTCGCGCCGTGCATGAGCCGTAATCCTGTTCCAGGAAAAGCGCCATGAACATGAAGGGCGCGCCCATGAATATGACTGCATACAGTCCTGTGTGAGGCGAAAGCGAGTCAATCCTTTCATGAAAGTTGTGATCTCTCGGTTCAAGTTGAGGCTAAACCCGGAGACCTCAGCCCTGATAGATACGCGCTGTCGTCAAAAGTGAGTTCAATCGAGGGTACGTGCACAAAAAAAGAATGGCTTCTATTTTCAGACCTACGAAACGACTGAAAAACCCGGGTCGGAATGGTCAAACCCACCCGTATCCATCTGCAATCGGTCATCTGGTGACTTGATGAATGTATCCCACCAAGATCGGGTTATGACCGTGTTTCAACCATCACGTCCTTGGTCATTTTCATTTTACCCGAATACTGGACCCTCATCCGCCATGCCACCGTTGTGACCAGAGAGACGGAAGGGGAACCTTCCGTGGGCAGTGAACATGTACCGCTGGTCCCAATGATGCGGATGCATGCAGTGAGCAGCACTACAGAACAAGCTGGCCTACTGCGAAGTAGCTGCGTTGAACCTTACTTGTGAGCACGGGGGGGGGGGGGGGGGGG
>JAADXN010000552.1:0-20400 GCA_023337875.1 Pythium apleroticum | reverse complement strand
TGCGGTGCGGTGGCAGTCATGGCTGGGTCAGACGTTGCAGTGGTGGTAGCAGCAGTAGCGTCGGTGGCGGCGTCGGCTTCGTTGCCTGCGGTGGTGACTCCGTTGGTGTTCCAGTTTCCTGCGATGGCCGGGTCGGCCTCCATGGCTCCCGTGCCTGGCTGGTTGAATGGTGGCGGGAAGAACTGGAGCTGACGGAGGGAAGGGTGGTCGGCGTTGGTGGCAGCAGAAGCAGTTGCAGCAGCGAAGGTGGCGAAGGTGGCAGCAATGGTGGTGGCAGCGGTGATCTTCATGGCGGCAGAGTGAGATGCGAAGGCTGGAGGGAATTGACGGTTGGCGGATGGCGAGCAAAAGCGGGAATGAGGTCGTTGCAGCGTCAAGCAACCAAAGGCGTAGCTGTTGAGAGCAATACCCCCACGTGTAGAGAGAGAGAGAGAGAGAGAGAGAGACCTGCACCCCACTCCATCTTGATGTGATGCTTTCACATGTGAAGCACTGTGATGATGGACGCTGGCACGTCTCCCCCCAAACAACAGCCACGCTCAGTGCCATCTTCATTTCTCTGTCAGTCGTTCAAGGTCTTCTCTCTCAAGATACGAGCATCGTGTATTCTCCCGCTTCTACGCCATCAAAAAGAGTATCCCATCTCACTAGTATCCACGCGGTGGGTAGCCCTGCTGTGGCGGGTAGCCCTGCTGAGGTGGGTAACCTTGCTGTGGCGGGTATCCTTGTTGTGGCGGGTAGCTCTGTTGTGGTGGGTAGCCTTGCTGGGGTGGGTAGCCCTGAGCTGGCGGGTAGCCCTGAGGCTGCGCCGGTGGGTAGCCTTGAGCTGGAGGGTACTGCTGTGGTGGGTAGCCCTGCGCCGGAGGATACTGGCCCTGAGGAGCGTAACCTGGCGCTGGTGCTTGCTGCGGTGGGTAGCCATGCTGCTGAGGAGGATATCCTGGCGCAGGTGCCTGTTGAGGAGGGTAGCCTGGAGCAGGAGCCTGCTGTGGTGGGTAACCCGGCGCAGGAGCCTGCTGAGGAGGGTAACCGGGAGCTGGAGCCTGCTGAGGAGGGTATCCTGCAGGGGCTTGCTGAGGAGGGTATCCTGGAGCCGGAGCCTGGTGCGGTGGGTAGCCTGGGGCTGGTGCTTGCTGTGGAGGGTAACCAGGTGCGGGCTGCTGTGGTGGGTACCCTGGCTGCGATGGTGGGTATCCGCCCGGAGCTGGCTGCTGCGGTGGGTAACCTGGTTGCGGTTGCTGTGGAGGATATCCGCCTGGAGCTGGAGCGTGGCCCTGAGGAGGGTAACCACCCGGAGCAGGCGCAGCATAACCACCAGGAGCTGGCGCCTGACCAGCAGGGGCTGGGTATCCACCAGGAGCCTGCCCTGCAGGTGCTGAGTACCCGCCAGGAGCTGGCGCTGCTTGGCCGTAGCCACCAGTGAAGCCCTGGGCAGGAGGTGTCGCACCAGGGTAGCCACCAGGGGCGGGGGCGCCGTATCCACCAGGAGCCACGCCGTGAGGACCGCCAGGCGCGCCGGTTGGCAGGCCCGCTGGGGTTTTCGCTTGCTTCGCGACGGGCACATCCTGAGGCGCGTCGTACACCTCGAGCAGCAGCCGCCGGTAGTCGCCGCTGGTCTCGCCGTAGATGCGGTCGCGCAGCTCCTTGCCGTAGAGGCGCTTGTACGCGTCCTTGACCGTCGTGAGCACGCAGTGGTAGCGCACGAGCGCCGTGCTGAGCGCCGTCTCGTTCGTGCCGAAGCCCTTCATGGTCTTCTCGAAGATCTCGGCGATGGTCGGGTACGGGTCCATCACGAGCTTGACCAGCAGCTGCAGACTCTTCTTGGCGTCGCCGCTGAACTCCTTGTCGATGGCCTTGGCGATGTTGTTGTTGTACTTTCGCACGTACGCCGCGTCCAGCATCTTGAGGAACTCGGGCGGACACACCACGAGCGTGCCGATGAACACCTCTTCGTTCGTGCCGAGACGGCCCTGGCCGGCCTTGTACAGCTTCACGGCCTCCTCTTCGGCCTTGGCGGCCGTGTGGAACGCCGGGTTGAACGGCAGCTGCTGCGACTGCAGCATGGCCATGACCACTTTCTTGATGTCGCCGCTCAGCTCGGAGCTCATGACGACCGCCAGGTCCTTGTTGAAGAGGCGGAAGAAGGTCTTCTTGAGGATGTCCATCTCCTCGTTCGAGCGGCCCGACAGGATCTGCACGATGAGCCCTTCGTTCGTGCCCATGCCCTTGGTGGCGTCGCGCAGCAGCTGCGCCTCCGTCTCGTGGAGCGGCGTGGACAGCATCTTGAGCAGGCGCCCGAAGTCGCCCGAGGTCTCGCTCTTGACCAGGTCCTTGAGCGGCTTGCGGTAGAGCTCCTGGTACCGCAGCGCGATGAGCGTGCGCTGCTCGGGCGACTTGGAGCCGAGCACGGCGATCAGCGTCTGCTCGTCCGTGCCGAGGCCTTTGCACGCGCCGTAGATCTGCTGCACGGCCTGGTCCACGTGCGCCGGGTACGCGATGTTGACGCCATGGAACGCATTGCGCGACGACGCCGGGTACAGGTCCATGGTCATGGCGCTGGCCGGAGAGAAGCACAGGAAGTGAAGAGAGACGAAGAAGAGGGGGACCACGACAGTGAAGCCGGACAGGCGGGAGCTCAATTGGGTTCATGGAAAAAGGGTGCGGTTCCTAACACGCCAGCTGGCCCACTGAGATGTAGGTTCAAGAAGGGTGGTAGTGGGTGCGGATAGGAACCACTGACGGCGATACGAACGCGTTACGAACGTCATTGGCGTGACGGCATGTGACCTGTTGGCGGAAGAATCGAAACTGCGAAAATGGATCCGCTGCTGAACGACGCGCTCAAGCGCGGCAACGTCGTCGTGTTCTTCGACGTGTCCATCGGCGGCGTGCCGGCCGGACGCGTCAAGATGGAGCTGTTCAAGAACGACTGCCCCAAGACCGTCGAGAACTTCAGGTGCGCGCAGCGACGAGCGCCACAGCGGCGTGAAGGATGGAGTGACTGACTGATGATGATGCGTGGATGGATGGATGCGGAGCAGACAATTCTGCACAGGCGAATACAAGTAAGTACCGTGTTGCTTGGTGCATGCGTGTTGTGATGGTGGTGCTGAGCGAGTGCGCGTTGTGTCTGTAGGAAGTCGGAGCTACCCGTGGGCTACAAGGCGTGCACGTTTCACCGCCTGATCAAGGACTTCATGGTGCAGGTACGCGCCCCCGCCGTGGATGATGAGCACTGCGCTCCTAAACTAACAATGGATATGACAAAGGGTGGCGATTTCCTCAAGGGCGACGGCACCGGTCGCATGAGCATCTACGGCGACAAGTTCCCGGACGAGAACTTCATCCACAAGCACACGGAGGCCGGGCTTCTGTCCATGGTACGTACGCGTCTACATCATCCTCAGCTTTCCATCAGCTGCATGTGGCTGACCCAAGCGCTCTCCTTGCGAATGGTGCAGGCCAACAGCGGCCCCAACTCGAATGGCTGTCAGTTCTTCCTCACGTGCGCGCCGTGCGACTGGCTGGACGGCAAGCACGTGGTGTTCGGCAAGCTGCTGGACGCGCCGTCGCTGCTCGTGCTGCGCAAGATGGAGAGCGTGCCCGTGGGCCCCAACAGCAAGCCCAAGCTTCCCATCACCATCACCGAGTGCGGCGAGCTTTAGATCCGCCGTCATTACAAATAGACATATCTCCCACCCATGCTTCCATCATCCATGCATGCATGCATGGATGCATGGATGCACGCATGATGTTTCCTGTGACGATCAATACTCCCCCCGGGGGGTCTTCCCCTTCTGGGCTTCCGAAAAACCGAAAAACCGAAAAACCGCTTGTTGCACCTCGCCAGTGAGGTTTTTCCGTAAGGTTTTTTCCTGTTATTTTGAAGCCCCACTTGGCCTGGGTCGATCTTGTTGGGTTTTTGCCGTGGGCTTGGATCTCGATCCAAAAGGGAGCCTGGCGACCATCACTCTTCGTGCGGTCGTTGCTGGTTTCGCCTGCCCTGCCCCCTTCGCAGACAGACAGAGACACATTAGCCAGGAAGCCCCCGCCACTAGGAGTGATCATGAGCACCAAGCACGAGTATCTGCTGCAGAAGGGCCGGCAGCTGCAGGCGCTGAACGCGCACGTGGAGGGCGGCAAGACGACGAGCACGTCCGCTTCCTCCTTCAAGACCACGCACAAGCAGAAGAGCGAGCTGGCGCGCGTGCGCGAGCTCTGCCCCACGGGCACGGACGACGACGCGCTGCTGGCGCTGCTGGCGGCGGCCAAGGGCGACCAGGCGCGCATCGAGCAGTTCGTGAGCGAGCTGTGGGAGAACCACCGCGGCGGCGCCGGCGACGAGTGGGCCACGGTCGAGAAGAAGGGCAAGAAGAAGCCCGAGCCGACGTTCAGCGGCGGCCGCGGACGAGGAGGAGGAGCTGGCTTCGCGGCCGCGCGCGGCGACCGACCGCCCTACAACAAAAACAACAATACGAACTCGAACACGAGCGCGCAGCCGCAGGACGGCGCCGCAGAGGAGGCGGACGCCGACGGCAACACAGCGGGCGGCCGCGGCGGTCGCGGAGGCTTCAGCGGTGTGCGCGGGCGAGGCGCGCCGGCGTCGCGTGGAGGCCGCGGCGCTGTGCGAGGACGCGGCGGACGCGGCGCCGCGCCACGCTCGGGCCCACGCGAGGCGGGCGACGCAGACGACAACACAGACGGCGACGCGGCCGCGGAGGACGCGCAGCACAGCAAGGACGCCGCCAGCAGCAAGCGAAAGGACGCGCCGCAGGGCAAGCAGGCCGAGACGCAGCCGGCCGCCGTGGCGCCGCCGCCAGTGATCCCGGGACTCACGGGCGCATGGACAAAGAAGCCGAACCTCGCGGGTCTGATCCAGCCGCCAAAGCCAGTGGAGCAGCCCAAGCCAGTCGCCCCCGCAGCAGAGAAGCCGAAGGCGGCGCCTCCAGCCTCAGCGCCAGTCGCCGCGCCAGCGCCAGTGGTCACCGCACAGCCAACGCCAGCGTCGCCAGCCGCCAAGTCCCCAGCGTCTGCGCCTGCCAAGCCAGCTGCGGCTGCGCTGAGTCCGAAGCCCGTCGCCGCGTCGCCGAAGAAGACGGTGGCGTCGCCTGTGGCCGCCAAGGCCGCGGAGAAGGCCGCGTCGCCCAAGGCCGTGTCTCCGAAGAAGCTCGAATCGCCCAGCATCTCGGCCTGGGGCTCGCTGGATGTGTCGACCACCACGATCGGCGACTGGGGCGCGACCACGACGACCACCACCACTACCACAGAGAAGAAGACCGTGCAGACGCCGAACGCCTGGGCGCGCGGCAGCCCCATCATCGCCTCGGACGCCGCCAGCACCAGCACGCCAGCGACGCCGGTGTCGCCCAAGGAGATCCCCGTGGCGCGTCAGGAGCCACTGTCGGCTGGCTCGGCCACCTCGCCAAAGTACCTGAAGCTTGGCCGATGGGAGTCGGGCGTCGCTGCCAACCTGTCGCTGCAGTTTGGCAGCTTCTCGCTGAACGGCGTTGAACACACGGAAGCCACGTCGCCACGCGGCTGGGGATCGGCGGCTTCGTCCACCCCAAGCTCCAAGGCCTCGGAGGCGCCTAGCGCCTGGGGCACGCAGCCAGCGGCCTCGCCGAAGAAGAAGACCACGCCGCTGTCGCCAGTCCGTGCGGCTGAGCCGGAAGAGCGCAAGACGTCGGCGCCTCCAGGCCTGTCGGTCGACTCTGGCCGCGTCACGCCAAAGTCGGCGCAGTCGCCACGCGGCTTCGCGCCATCGGCCCCATCGCCAGCGTCGCTGCCAAAGCCAGATGAAGTGAAGCGCAGCACGCCAACGCGCGCGCAGGGCGGTCCGTTCCAGGCCGCGTCCCAGGCTCAGGCCTCGTCGAAGATCGGCTCGGGCTCGTCGTACGCGTCGGAGTTCAGCACGAAGTCGTCGAGCATCTACCAGTCGACCTACGGCCAGTACGCCATGGGTCTCGGCGCCTCCGCCAACCAGACGCAGCTGTCGGCCTCGAACACGCCAAAGGGAGCTGCTCGCTCGAGCGGCCCAGCCGCCGCTGCGGTGCAGTCGCCTTCGCACGGCGCTCAGCAGGTGCAGGCAGCGCAGTACCAGGCCCAGACGCAGCAGGTCCAGCAGCAGAAGCCAGTGCAGCAGCAGACGCAGCAGACCCAGGCGCAGCAGCACCAGCACCAGGCTCAGCAGGGCCAGGCCCACGGCCACCAGCAGAACGTGCCTCCTCACCACCAGGCCGGCCCTCCAGGCTACCACCCACACTACGCGCCTCCGCCACCACCGGGCATGGCCATGGGCTACAACCCGTACAACTACGCCAGCTACTACCAGGGCTACGGCTATTACCAGAACCCGCAGTACGCCCAGTACAGCCCTCGCACGCAGTACCCACCGCGTGGCAGCATCCCGTACGGTGTTGAAGGCCCAATGCCGGGTTTCTCGAACCCACCAAACGTCCCAGTGGGCTACCAGGACCAGCACCTGCTCCACCAGCACGACTACCCTGGCGCGATCCCACAGGGCTTCGGTGAGATCAGCAACGCGTACCTGCAGCAGCCTGGCCAGCACCACCACCACTCGCACCAGGCGAGCGGCCCGCAGAGCCACGGCAAGGGCAACAACCAGTCGGGCTCGTCGCAGCAGCCTCGCTCTGGCTCGGGCATGCAGGGCTACCAGAACTCGGCCGCTGCGAGCGCGCGCGACCACGGCGCCTCGGCTCCTCCAGTGCCTAACCCGTCGGCGAACGCCGCGAATGCCGCTGCCGCGTCTTACGGCCAGCAGCACTACGGTTGGGCCTCGTACGGCGCTCAGCCTATGGGCGGTTGGGGCCACATGATGCCACAGGGCTACCAGCAGCAGGCCCAGGCTCAGCAGCACCAGGGCTCCCACCAGTCGTACCGCCAGCAGTACGGCGGCAACAGCTCCCAGTCGGGCTCCGCGGGCAACGACACGAGCAGCGGCAACGCCCACGCGCACTCGCACGCGTGGAGCTCTTAGGAGGTTCTAGCTTAGGGTTTGTTCTCCGGCACGAGCATCGAATGGAAGACGAATCGTGCGGAGAGTCGTGGGCGGCGGACCGACGAGCCCCAGCGGCGAGAGTACAGTACTTGCATGGATGCGCACCGACCAACACGCACAAACAACACACAACACACACAGAGAGAGACACAGACACATGAGCGGACGCGTCGCCGGGCGTCGTCGCTCGCGCAGCGATAGGTTTTTATCAACACGATATAGCATTTGGCCAGCATTTTCGGGTTTGTTCGATGTGGAGCGCGTCGAAGATCGCCGTATGGACGATTTGATTGGCTGGCTCTATCTTAGTCCAGCGTTTTGATTGGCTAACTCGACGAGCGTACTTTCTCGCTGCGATCCTGGAAATAGCTGCTCGCGAGTGTGACAAGAAGCGGCTAATTTCGTCGCATGCCAATCAAACGCGATGGCCACAAGCTACGCCGGCGTGGGATCGACCGCGCAGCCAGCCAGCGGACCGCGCAGCGCAGAAGAAGAATAGTCGGAAGAGCAGTGGACCCACTCGCCTCCTTGGCCTCCTTCCATCAACCATGGACGTCGGCACGCTCGTGTGGGTGCAAGACCTCACCGACAGCCTCGTGTGGGTGTCTGCACAGATCATCAGCGCCAGTTCTTCCGCCGTGACAGTGCAGCTGCAGTCCAGTGGCAGGCAGCTGGACATCCCGCTGCTGCTCGCGGCCAACGGCGAGTGCCGTAACGTGCTGCTCCAGAACCAGAGCGAGGAGCTGAGCGAGCAGAGCGACCTCGTGACGCTGCCGCATCTACACGAGGCCTCCATCCTCCACGCGCTGCGGCTGCGCTACGCCCGCGACGCCATCTACACGCGCATCGGCGAGATCCTCATCTCCATCAACCCGTTCAAGAAGCTACCGGCGCTGTACACGCGCCAGAACGTCGACGCCTACGCGCCTTCCTCTGCAACCGACTCCAGCGCGAGTGCGGATGAGACGCCGCCGCATCTCTTCGCGATCGCACGCGCCGCGTACGTGGACGTCGTGCGCAACGGCCGCAACCAATCGATTCTCATCAGCGGCGAGAGCGGCGCCGGCAAGACCGAGGCCACCAAGATCATGATGAAGTACTTTGCCGAGACGTGCGGCACCAAGACCATCGCCAGCAGTAACTCTTCCACTGGAGAGGCCACGACATCCATTGAGATGCAGGTGCTGCAGTCGAACCCGATCCTGGAGGCCTTTGGCAACGCGCGCACGGTACGCAACGACAACTCGAGTCGCTTCGGCAAGTTCATTGAGCTCCAGTTCGACCAGGCGCCGCGCCACGGCATCGTCGGCGCGCGCATCCGCACGTACCTGCTCGAGAAAATCCGCGTGATCAGCCAGGCGCCGCACGAGCGCAACTTCCACGTCTTCTACGAGCTCATCGCCGCGGCTTCGGCCCCGCAGCCAGCGCTCGCGTCCATCGCAGCCGCAGCGCCGGCCTGGAAGCTCCACAGCGCCAACGACTTCCGCATTCTGAACCAAAGCGGCTGCTTCTCGCGGCGCGACGGCGTGGAGGACGCCACACAGTTCGAACGCACGCACCGCGCGATGCAGCAGATCGGTTTGCGCGACGACGAGATCGTGAACGTGCTGTCGGTCGTCGCGGCGCTGCTACACATGGGCAACATCGCGTTCGCCCAGCGGCAGAGTGCGGCGCAGAACGTGCAGGAAGCCATCATCCCAGCGGGCGACGAGCCGTTCGGCACGGCGTCGGCGCTGCTGCGTGTGGCGCCTGAGCAGCTCGCGTTCGCGCTCACCAAGCGCAAGCTCACGACTGCCACGGAGACACTTACGGTGGCGCTGGATGCCACGCAGGCCGAGCACACACGAAACGCCCTGGTCATGGAGTGCTACCGCCTGCTGTTCGCGTGGCTCGTGGGCAAGATCAACTCCAAGATCCACTATGGCAGCACCGCCACAGCCAGCAGCGCCAAGGTCGACTGCATCGGACTGCTGGACATCTTCGGCTTTGAAGACATGGCCGTGAACTCGTTCGAGCAGCTCTGCATCAACTACGCGAACGAGGCGCTGCAACACCAGTTCAACGGCTTCGTGTTCGACGAAGAGCAGAAGCTCTACCGCGACGAGGGCATCGCGTGGACGTTCGTCGACTTCCCCAACAACAGCGCGTGCCTCGAGCTCTTCGAGCGCAAGCCCATGGGGCTCTTCGCTCTCGCGGACCAGGAGTGTCTCTTCCCACAGGGCACGGACCGCGCGCTGCTGGCCAAGCTGTACGCGGAGTTCGAGAAGAAACAGGCGCACGCCCACTTCCTGCCACCGGCGTCGGGCTGGCAGAGACAGAGCCACTTCGTGGTCGCGCACTACGCTGGCAAAGTGAGCTACGCCGTTGACGGCTTCCTGGCAAAGAACAAGGACTCGTTCTGCGAGACCGCTGCCACGCTGCTCGCAACGTCGAGCAACGCGCTCATCCAGAGCCTGAGTCTCAGCCACGCGAGCCTGCCATCAGCCACAGCCGCGCCTAGTGATGGGGCTGGTCGCAAGACGGCCAAGTCGACGCTGCAGGCTGTTAGTGTGGGCTCCCAGTTCAAGCTGCAGCTCAACGACCTGCTGGAGCTCATCCGCGCCACGGCGCCGCACTACGTGCGCTGCATCAAACCCAACGACAAGAACGTCAGCGACACGTTCCACGCGCCGCGCATCGTCGAGCAGCTCCGCAGCGGTGGTGTGCTGGAGGCTGTACGCGTGGCGCGTGACGGCTTCCCCGTGCGCATGAGCCACGCACAGTTCCTGGAGCGGTACCAGCGCGTGCTGCTCTTCCAGGCCGCTCAGAAGACCAGTAAGACAACGCCAACTCGCCAACTACTCGAGCGGTGCCTCGCGCAGCTCTCTATCGCCGTGCCTAGTGCCGCAACTGGCGTGAGTCTCGGCAAAACGCGCGTGTTCTTTCGCCGTCAGCCGTACGAGCAACTCGAGCAGTTCCGCGCGAAGGCCACGACTCGTGCTGCCACGCTGATCCAGAAGACACTGCGTGGGTACGGTGCTCGCCACCGCTTCCAGCGACTGCGCCTGGCTGTGCTGCAGCTGCAGTGCCATTTCCGCGGGGGCAAAGCGAGACACACTCTCTCGTGGCTGCGAAAGACACTGCGTGCCACGCTCGTGCAGCGGAACGTGCGCCGCTGGCTCGTGCGGCAGCGATTTCTCAAATTCCACGCGAGCATCGTGGCCTGTCAGACGCACTTCCGCCGTCGCCAGGCAACGAGGCGAGTGCAAGCGATGCGTGAAGAGCGCGCGGCGTCTCGACTCGTGACGTTCTGGCGGTGCCAGCGAGACCGTCGGCGATACAACGCTCTGCGGCGGTCGGTGCTGACACTGCAGTGCGCTATGCGGCGACGAGCGGCCAAGAAGCGGCTTCTCGCCCTTCGAATGGAGAGCCGCAATGTCGCCAAGCTGCAGCAAGACAACCTGCAGCTGCAAGCCGAGCTGGCAATGCTACGCATGCAGTTGCTGAGCATCCAAACGAACCACACGCCAAGTGACGCGGCGGCGATTCGCCAGCAGCTCCTGTCGCTGCCGGTGCCGGAAACCTCCCAGCGCTCGCCTGTGCTGCAGCCGCGCGGTCCGGAGATCCAGTGGAAAGAGCAGCGATACGCTGACAACAACCAGCGGATCGCACTGCTGGTGGAGCCGCTGGCGTCGCTCAAGACGCCGTCGCTTCCTCCGCTTGCTGTGGACCTGAGTAGCGAGCGTAGCCCCCACAAGGTGAAGCTGATGGCCCCGCAGTCGGTGCTGCCCCCTGCCGCACCGAGTCAGCGGCGCAGCAGCAGCGGCGCTTCCAGCATGGCGAGTGCTGCCGCTGCTTCCATGACGAAAGCTGAGTTGTTCGCACAGGCGCCGCCTCGGAGTCGAAGCCGCAGCAGCCAAAACGTCCGCAGTTGGCACGACCAGCACGACGCGCTGGACGCCAAAGTGAAGCAGCTACGAGAGGAACTCAAGGAGGCGGCGAAGGCGTCGAACCCTGAGGAAGAGCAGGAGCAGATCGTCAAGCGCTTCGTGACCTCACAGATGCGGCAGTCCAGCTTCCGTCTGCAGCACCGCCACTCCGGAAGCTTCGGCTTGGAGCTGCCGGAGGACTGCGACAACAACAGCGCTGTGGATGACGAGGAGGACGACGCCAACACCACGGACGAAGACCCGAGCCACGAGAAAGAAGCCACGCCCACGGAGCGGCCGCCATCCATGCGAGCGCCCAGCCACAAGCCGCTGGCGCCACCGCTCACGGCCTGTCCGCAAGGCAGTCGCTTCACGTGGAACTCGGCGTCCAGCTCCGCCACGTCAACCGACGCGCCTCTGTCCGCTCGGCTGCCACCAGCATCCAGTCGCACGGGCCAGCGGCCTCGATTCTTCGGTGATCTGGCCAGCGGCCTCAGCGCGTTCGACTTCCAGGACGTCGCGTCGCAGTCGTCACGCTCCAGCGCCTTCAGCGGCGCGAGCAGCGTGAGCAGCAGCCTCATGGGGCCGCCGGGCAGCGTGCCGCGCTGGTGCAAGGACACCATGTGCAAGGCCTGCCAGTGCAAGTTCACGTTCCTCACGCGGCGCCACCACTGCCGCAGCTGCGGCAACTCGTTCTGCTTCGAGCACTCGACGCGGCGCATGCTGCTGCCGGAGCTGGGCTACGCGGCCGACGCGCAGCGCGTGTGTGACGACTGCTTCGAGTGGCGGCTGCGCGAGAGCCACGGAAGCAGTGGCTCCGGACGCCTGGCCGAGGTGCTGCAGCGGTCCGAGTCGCTCGCGTCCGTCACGTCGGCGGTCTCAGCGGTGGGGCGCCAAGTCGCGACTTCATGATTTGATAAGTGGATACGGAAATACAAGCCATTCGTTTCGAGAGGTGTTCTATTTTCATCCAATGAGTGACGTTTTAACAGATATGTCAACCAATCATATGTGCTTTAAACATGTGACGTGTGATCACAAGTCGCAGATATTATGTATTAGGCGCCTAGGGAATGGGCGCGTAGCTGTCGTCCTTGGCGTCCTTGAAGTACTTGTAGGCCACAGCGAGCACCATGTGCCTCCCGGCGACAATGCGGCCTCTCTCCATTGTAAACACCGTTAGTGTCATGCCGCAGGTGTCGAGAATGGGCCGCGGCATCCACCGCGCCAGCACGACCATGTAGTAGTCCTTGATGCGCACGAGGTACGGCCCCTTGTACGTGAAGCCCGCCGCGTGGACGACGCTGATGGGCGTGGCGCCGCCGTCGCGAGAGAAGTCGCCAAACTCGATGCGCGCGTCGTGGCCTACGCAGAACGCCTCAAACGACGTGAGTTTGTCCTCGTCCACGGGCTTCTTGGGACCCCCGCAGCGAGTGGTGACGACGAAGCGGTTGATCGGGCCGTTGATCACCAGCACTGACACTATGAGCGCCACGACGAGCCCCGCGTAGTAGTATTTGTACCCGTTGAGGACGGTACACTGGTTGGCGCGCGCGCAAATCGTGAGCTGCGTGACTTGGACCTGCGTGGTGGAGAGCGAGTAGGCCGAGATCACGTAGATGAGCACCACGTACAGCGCGCAGCTCAGCACCACGCTCATATACTCGCGCACGTTCGAGTACCTCTCGACGAAGATGAGCTGGTCCAGCAGCATGGACGCGATGACCACGAGCAAAAGCCCCTCGGCGCCGAACGCGATCGTGTCCGTGAACTTCTGCGTGTGGTTGTGGACGGCGGAAAAGTACGTGCCGACGTTGAGCGCGTGGTACACGCAGAGCTGCGCGAACACGATCTTTTACGTGCCCAGTCGCCGCGCGATGATGCCCAAGGTGATGTGGTTGGCGAAGCCGTAGATGCGGCCTTCGCGCTGGACGACCTCATCGCTCGTGTGGCAGTGCGCGATGGCGTTGAACACGATGAGGCACACGACGACCATTTGCGCCGTGGCGGTCGCGAAGCCGCTGCCCAGCGCGCTCGTGTAGCTCGCGACTTGCGGGATGCTGTACTCGGTCGTGAGCTTGTCGTTCACGATCGTCAAGCGGAACGGGAACGTCGTGGAGAACCGCGTCGTCGCCGAGTAGCCCGTGTTGGTCATCACGATCGCCGTGGCCGGAAGCTGCACGAACACCTTGTCGGCCGCCACGTAGTTGCCCAGTGCCAGCGCCGAGCCGTACATCTGCAGCTTGCTGAGCTTGGTCATCGGCTGGAAGTCGCGCGTCGCGAAGTTGCGCACGTAGATGTCGTCGTGCTCCAAGTGGTCGCACTCGAGCGCGTTGCTCTGCGTCGCGCGGTTGCACGCCGTGACGGCAGCGAGTGCGAGCTGGCCGGCCTCGAGCTTCAGGACGTAGTGGTTCCGCTCTGAGTATGTGCCCTCTTTGTATCCACGCACGACGATGCCGCCGTCGATGGCCTTGGGCGCCATCGCCGGCCAGATCCGCGCGGTCATGAGCGCCAGCGGCGTGTACTCGAGCGATAGGAACGTGGACGCCTTCTCCGAGGTCGTGGCCACGAGGTTGTTGTAGATCTCGATGGCGAACCAGTCGTTCGCCGGGTCCGGACACACGGCTTTGACGATCGGGAACTTGGCCAGCGTCTGCGCGCAGGGCCACGCGCCGTAGGCCTCGAACGCGCCCGCCATTGGGCCGGCGATCGTGAAGCCGTTGCGTTGGATGAAGCCCGCGTCGAGCCACGTCCTGTTGAACGTCGCGTCCGTGCTGTGGACGTCGACCTCGTTGGAGACGCCGTACTTGGCGAGGAAGTTGACGCTCACGGACGTGTCCACGCCGATCGTCGTGGGCTGCAGCAGGTCGTCGAGCAGCACGAGAGGGTCCTGAGCCAAGTGCGTTCGCGTGTGGGACGTCCACTCGGCGTCGCCCGTGAGGTCCTGGGGTACCCACTTGACACCGGATTTCGCGACGTACGCGAGCGCGTAGCTCACGCCGATGGCGACCGAGAACGCGAAGATGATCGGCAGCGAGAGTCCGTACTTGACCACGCGCTGGTTGGCCAGCACGTACTTGGTGATAAGCGTTGACGTGCGTTTCGACAGCGTGGCCACGCGGCTCGACGTCGCCACGGAGCTCGTGCGCCAACTGATAACCTTGCTCTTGGGCGGCGACGCTGGCTCGTTGAACGGCATCACCACCGCGCCTTTGATGTTGGTGACAGTGTCCAGCATCTTGCCCATGGGCGGCTCAGCGTCGTCTTCCAGCGTCGCGTCCACGTGCTCCGCTGCAAGCGAGGCGTCCAGCGCTGTTGCCGTCACTGTGGCGCCACCGGGGGGTTCCATGGACTCCAAAGGCCCAAGTGACGAAAGCGCGAGTGAGGGAACTGCTGCAGAGGACACACTACGCGTAGTGTAGTGCTACGCGCAAAGATCTCATGCAGTGAAACCCAGCCCACAGCGGTTTGGCTACCTAACCGTGTCTCGCTCTGGCCTCGCTCTAGTGCCTTGCTGGTGGTGGAGGCGGCTCTTCTATCTTGGGGCCTGCAGGTTACGACGTCTTGTCGGCCGCCCCGACCAGAACGGCCTCGCGGGGTCGCACTAATCCCATAAAAAGCTGTTATTTAACATCACACGCCACGGCGGGGAGCAACGTTCTGCTGTCACGGCTTCTTGCTCTTCTTGGCGCTCTTGTCCTTGGTCGCGAGCGGCGCGAACGTCATGCGGTGGATCTCGCACGCGCCGTGCCTGGCGATGGCCGCCATGTGCTCGCGCGTCGGATACCCCTTGTGCTGCTTGAGGTTATACTGCGGGTACTTGGCGTCCAGCTCCACCATGATGCGGTCCCGCGTGACCTTGGCGATGACCGAGGCCGCGGCGATCGAGTACACCTTGCTGTCGCCCTGGACGACGGTCTCGGCGTCCACGGTGAGCTGCTTGGGCATGCGGTTGCCGTCCACGAACACAAAGTCGGCCGGCACGTCCAGCGCCGCGACGGCGTTGGCCATGGCCTCGAGCGACGCCTGCAGGATGTTGATCTCGTCGATGCGCTGCGCGCTGTTGACGCACACGGCGTACTTGATGCGCGGGTGCGTCGTGAGCTGCTCGAACAGCAGCTCGCGCTGCGGCTCCGACAGCTTCTTGCTGTCGTGGACGCCCTCCACCACGACGTCCAGTGGCACGTAGCACGCCGCGGCGACCACGGGCCCGGCCAGCGGTCCGCGCCCGGCCTCGTCGCAGCCCACCACGTACTGGTACTTGCCCGTCGCCAGCTTGGTCTGCTCGTACTTGCGCGAGAGCGTGCCGTGCTTGAACGTCACGCCGTGCGCAGACGCCGCCGCCTCTGCATCTGCACCTGCTGGTGTGGCTTTGGCTGTGCGTGGCTTGGCCGCAGTCTTCTTGCGCTTGGGCACTGGCAGCTCGAGCGGGTCTGTCGGGGGCGTTGGCGTCGCCGACGAGCTCGCTTCTCGTGATTGGAGACGCGCAGAGCGACGCACGTTGCTAGCAGACGCAGCTGGAGATGCGACGGACGCAGCGGACGGCTGAGTGGCGCTCGGAGCGGCGCGCTTGAGGCGCTGGGCGGCGGCCATGGCGACGCGACGCATGCAGGAGAAATGGAGGACGCACCAGTCACATGGGTTCCAAAACAAGGTGGGACGCAGGCCACAAGTACTTATTTCTGGGCGGTATCTATTATATAATCTTGCGTTTGATTCAGGAACTCGACGCCGCCAGCCAACGGAGACAGCGAGAGCTTCTGCTCCATCTTCTCCGCAGGTGCCGACGCCACGCTTGTGCTTTTGGGACTGAGTCATGATGGCGTCCCAGTTGCCAGGGACCAGCGGACACGTCGCTTAGGGCGGCGGCTTTGGCGCTGGCAGCGGACACAGAGCTCTTCGCCACGGCGGGATGCGTCGCTCGTCACCAGCAGCCACGCTGACGCACGTGGCAGTCGTGAGTGCCGGTCTCTGCGTCGCGCCGTCGCATTTCCATCTTGAAGGCGGCGTCTCCAATCGCATTTTCTCGTGGGGCTGCAAATGTACCCATGACGCATGTTCACGTAGCCCATGATTGGCTATAAACTTGAGGCATATATTTCATTGGCTGATATAGACGACATCTATTTCACCCAATAGGAGGAGGGGATCTTCTTTCTGTGGCTCCGCGATTCTCCATTTCGAGACAAGCACCATGGCGGACGAAGCCCCGAAGGAGAAGAAGTTGACGAAGAAGGAGCTCCGCATCCTGGAGCGCCAGAAGCAGGCGGTGCGTGCAAATCCTGTCTATTCAATACCTCCACTTGGACTCCTCGATGGGGAGGTTCAAGTGGGTCTAAAAGTGTAGCCATGTGGACTAACCCGCGGCTCATCTCGACTGGACCACAGGCCGCTGCGGCGGCGCCGACGCTCACGGACACGTACGGCGACCTGCCGCTGATTCAGTCGCAGGAGAAGACCGACAAGGTCTACAAGGCGTGAGTCCTTGCTTTTCCGGTCATTTTGATGCCCCGTTCGCCCTCTAATGACGAGATTTGTGGCCTGCAGTGTCGGCGATGTGAACCCGGAGACGCAGGGCGAGACCGTGTGGATCCGTGGCCACCTGCAGAGCGTGCGCGCCAAGTCCAAGATCGCGTTCCTGGTGTTCCGCCAGGGCACGTACTCGATCCAGGGCGTGCTGAACGAGGGCGACGCCGTGCCGCGCGAGATGATCAAGTTCGCCGCCGGCGTGCCGAAGGAGTCGGTGGTCGACGCCTACGTGACCATCTCGCTCGCGCACCAGCCAGTGCTGAGCACGACGCAGAAGGACGTGGAGCTCACGGTCCACAAGCTCTTCGTTGTCTCGAAGGCGCTGCCAGAGCTGCCGTTCCAGGTCGAGGATGCCGCGCGTCCGGACGCGCTTGTCAACGCCGAGGGCTCCACGTACGTGGGCGTCGGCCTCGACACGCGTCTCAACACGCGTGTGCTCGATCTGCGCACGCCTGCCAACCAGGCCATCATGCGCATCCAGTCGGGCGTCGGCCGTCTCTTCCGCGAGTTCTTCGACCAGCGCGACTTCGTGGAGATCCACACGCCCAAGCTCATTGGCGGTGCCTCGGAGAGTGGCTCGAACTGCTTCACGCTCGAGTACTTTGACCAGCAGGCGTGTCTGGCGCAGTCGCCGCAGCTGTACAAGCAAATGGCGTGCGCGTGTTCCGGCCTCGAGCGCGTGTACGAGATCGGCCCGGTGTTCCGTGCCGAGAACTCGAACACGCACCGCCACATGTGCGAGTTCACGGGCTTGGATTTCGAGATGACCATCAAGGACCACTACCACGAAGTGCTGGAGGTGTTCTCGGACCTGTTCATCTACATCTTCGACAACCTCGCGACGCGTTACGCGCGTGAGCTGGCCATCATCAACGAGCAGCACCCGTTCGAGCCGCTCAAGTACAGCAAGCCGTCGCTCATCATCAACTACGAGGAAGGCGTGAAGATGCTCCAGGAGATCGGCGTGAACCAGGGCCTCGAGGAGGACCTGTCTACCGAGAACGAGAAGACGCTCGGTCGCCTCGTCAAGGAGAAGTACGGCACGGACTTCTACATCTTGGACCGCTTCCCGCTGGCCGTGCGTCCGTTCTACACGATGCCGGACCCGAAGGACCCTCGCTGGAGTAACTCGTACGATCTGTTCATCCGCGGTGAGGAGATCGTATCGGGCGCCCAGCGTGTGCACGACGCCGCGTTGCTCACGGAGCGTATCGACCAGTTCGGCATTGAGAAGGAGGGCCTCAAGGCCTACATCGACGCGTTCAAGTACGGCGCGCTGCCCCACGGCGGCGGCGGCATCGGCCTCGAGCGCGTCGTCATGCTCTACCTCGGCCTCGGCAACATCCGCAAGGCCTCGATGTTCCCACGTGACCCGGTACGTTGATTTTTATTTGTTGGCTTGAGTGTGTTGGGAATTGTGGGTCACTGACGACGAATATGGTGGCGGTGTTGGCTTTTTACAGAAGCGTTTGTTCCCATAAGCGACGGACGACTCACGCGACGCGCTTGGAGAAACAGACAGAGAGACAGCAAACGTAGCCATTTGAGATGGAGCCGCTCCACCCACGGGCGGCTTCCGTCGTCACCAATCGATTTCGATGTTGAACTGCATCACCTCCGTCGTCCTCTGTCTCTACCTCTGCTGGATCTGGTTCGTTCTCTGTTGTTTCTGTAGGGACTCCTATGATCATGACTGAGGCCTCTCAACCGTGAGCGGCGCCTCTGGGAGCATCACCAGCGAGCACAGGGTCTGCTTGAGGAGGAAGGAGTAGAATTACGATACGAAAAAAGCATGTTCATGCTGACAAACAACTCGGTACCTGCTTGCGTCCCCACCCAAGCTACCGAATACGGTACGTTTATGGTATGCGAGTACGTCACTCTTTCTTCGCCACAATCGTGTAGCGTCCGCCCTTGATCGGGACACTCGCGAAGGTGATGTAGCCGTCCACTGAGGTCGAAGCCTCGCCTAAGTCCAAGTGGACCGTCTTGTTGTTCTTCCACACGATTCTTCCATTCACGACGATCTGAATGGACGAGACGGCGTTGCCGAAAGTCGGCACTGCGATCGACCCCGTGGTCTTCGGCGGAGCGACAATCGACGCCGTGAAGAACGTGTTTCCTGTGGTGAGCGCCGTCCATTCCACGGAGAAGAAGCCCGTCGCGAGCGTGTAACCCGTCCGGACATTCCGAACCCCCGAGCCCGCAGCGTGAGGCTGGAACGCCCACACCTCGCCGGCGTACTGCACGGGCGCGAGACTGCCAAGTCGCAGCGTCATCGCTCCGACTGGACCAGTCGCCCACACGTGAGCGTGGGAAATGTACGAGCCCAAGCCGCGCACGAAGAACGGGTACTCGAGCTCTCCTTGCTCGTTGTAGCCTTCAATGAGCGTCGAGTTGCTGAACGCACGGAGCATGTAGCCCCACATGAGGCGCGTGATCTCCGAGGCGCGCGACGCGTTCGCGGGGTTGGCCAGGAAGTGCGCGTCGAGTTCGTTGCTGGTGATGAACGGAGAGATCGCGCCTCGACCCTCGGGCGCGACGGAACCGTACTGGTTCCAGTTCTTGGTCACGCCGGCAGACACACGCGCGGCTTGCGCGAGGGACTGCGTGACGTTGAATCGAACAGCGAGCACGTTGCCGTCCTGCGGGTGCAGTGACGTGGTCGTGTTGTCTCGGTACTGGCCGCTCGCCTCATCCCACAAGTGCTTGTTGATACCGCCCTTGATGGCTTCCGCCAGCGACGCCCACGACGCGCCGTTGAATGATGCACCGCTGAGCCCCAGGTCCTTCGCCAAGCCAGAGAGAAGCACGAGGGCCCGGGACAGTAGAGTGTTCGCAGCAATATTCTTGCCACCCTGACCCACACGGCCCCAATCGGCAGTACCCGTGACGAGCAGGAGGCTGTCCTCCGGGTCGAGCTTGCTCAGGCTCGTGTTCACGCCAAGCAGCGTTTGATTCCACGTCGACTTGATCAGATCGAAGTCGCCCGAGAGATGCGTGTACTCGGCCATCGCGATGAGCGTCCACAAGTGGTACGTGTCCGAGAACACCATCCACTCGAAGAACCGCTTCTGGAACGGCATGCTGGTGTAGGGCAGGTAGCCCTGGGACTGAAGCGCATACTGCGACTGAATCGCAACCTTGAGCGACTTGAGGTTGTCGGCATTGAGCGCAATCGCCTTCGAGAATGCAGCGATGCCATAGTCGCCTGCCCACGCCGTGCGGTCTCGCTTGGCGCCGTCAATGGGCACTTCGCTATCGAGAGGGATGCCGTCGATGGTGGCATTGGTGTACCAGCCACGCGGCTGGCCTGGGACCGGGTTGGGGCGGGACTCGTTCGCGTAGATCTGGCACAGCTGGACCGTGTACGCGCCCGCGTACCAAATGCGGTTGAGCAGGTCGTCGTCCGAGTAGAAGTAGCCCGTGTGGTCACGCAGCGCGTTGGCGCGCGTCGTGGGCGAGGCCGTGAAGTAGGTGTTCACCTTCTTGACCTCGACGGTGGCATTGCCATTGACCCAGAGAGTCAAATAGCGGAAGCTACCACGCGCGTACTTGCGAGGGAACGAGTAGGTCGTCAGTAGGTGACAGGCGACCCATTGTCGACCAGTGTCGCCGAGATCGAGGAGGCCGAAGGAGATCCCAACGAAAACCACGGGGCAGGTTTGCTTCCGGTCGTGACGGTTCCATTGGCGCCGTAGATTGACTTGGGAACGATGACGCGCGAGCTGGGCGAGTGAATGTACGGAGCCCACTTCGCGGACTGCGAGTTCACCCACGACGGTGTCTGCGACGAGATGGCGGCAGAGCTTTGAAAATTAAATAGACTATTGTACGGGCCGCATCTTGGGGCAACAGTAAATTACGTCAATAAGCCCGACCGCAATAATACATATTGCAGTTATTGCAGTCATTTCTGAGGTCTATAGTGTGGACTCGTCCCAT
>JAADXN010000551.1:0-20423 GCA_023337875.1 Pythium apleroticum | reverse complement strand
GAGACGACCAGACACGTCGTGAGCACGGCGGCCTTCTACTGTATTAGTACTGGGCGGTAGGATCCTATGTACTGTACCTAGGATCCACGACTTCGCAGAAGACGTACTGTAGACTCGTGGAGCTCTTCCTCACGCGTTCACAGGTACAAGTACGCGTTCCATGGTGATGACACCCTGTGGTCCGCCATCCTTGGTGCGTAGCTGTCGAAAGAGTCCGCGAACCCCGCGATATTGAGCTCCTCGCCGCAGCCAATGTCCTCTATCGTCTGCCGAGCTTTCTGCAAGTTGTTAAACGCATGGAGCTCCAGGCGGTGGCAGTGGAGCACGGCGTCATCGGTCGTGAGCTGCTCTTGGCTCAAGAACGACGTGTGATCGTTGACGTGTTAAACCTCCGCGCCGAGCCCGCATCCCGGTCGGTGGGACGTCGGATATTGAAGTTTTTTCACGGTTGAGGGCGCCAATCCCTGTCACGCGGTACAATAGGATGCACGTCGCTCTTGCCGTCGTGCGCGACGTGCTGGCGCACTAGTCGAGAGCAAATGCCCGTCGGTCACCACCCACAGACGCTAGCGTGGGCGCTGGTGCCGTACGCTGAACGGTGTCCCTGCTGTCCTGTGGCTGCGTGAGTTTCGCTCCCTTTCCTTTCGAAGCAAGAAGTCTGCAGACACAGCGAAGCGCGTTAGAGATCTGGACCGCCGAATGCCCATGCTGACAAGAGAAACCGCCCACCGTCTCGCTGGTCGTTGTCGCTGGAGGCGCTAGGGATGCTAGCGGCCTCGCACTGGTGATAGCACTAGCATGGTGCTAATGCGGTCAGTCTGTGGCTGAGCCGCGCCGCGTCCTCTCCTCCTTCTCCTCCTACAGAGGAGGCCTCCCGCCCTCCATTTTCGCTTCATATGGGAAAGCAATGTCACTATAGTTATGCAAGAGTCACTGAATAGTGGGTTTTGCGTGCTGAATACAGGACCCACCCTTGACATCTGTGGTGTAGCCACACCAAGCCTCTGTTATGTGGTGAAGCCTGTCTTATTAAATTAAACTATTTCAGTTGTTTCTCACTTCATCTTGCACAAGTATCAAAATGGAGGAGGGCACCACTCCGGCGCGCATTCTCCAATTTGCCAAGCAAGCAGCGAATGTCCTCGTCGCTCCTCTTCCATGAAAGCGCCTCCTGCTACTGCGCCAATGTGTCAAGACCGCATTTCGATGAAATCCCAGTCAAGCCCGCCCGCCAGCCGCCGACAAGTCCCGTCATCGGTGCTCGCTGCGCTCCATCGGGAGTTCTGCGCGTCGCTGCGCCGTCCGTGATCAAGTGGAGCCGCGGCAAGCGAGTCTCTCCGTGGTCTGTGTGCAAGAGCCGTGGAGCTGTGGATCCAAGTCTTCCGTGATCAAGTGGAGCCGCGGCAAGCGAGTCTCAGCGTTGTCCTCAATCACGTTAGATGGCTCAAGCTCCGAGGGTCATCGACTCAGTCGAGTAGCGCGACTCCCACTACGAGCTATCGTGCTTCCTCTCACTTATCACTTTGTGTCCCGAAAAACACCATGCAGCTGATTCAGATTGACGGAGAGTGCACCAAAATTGACGTTGTTTCTCGACTGCAGCCCGATCGTGTGGCAATGTGACGTGGCGTCAGTCAAGAAGAGCCGAGTCAAGATTCAGAATGCACCTGGAGGGGAATCCTGGGGCACAAGGCACTCATAGAACACTTCGTAGGATGTACAACAGCAGCACGTGGAGTGGGGGGGGGGGGCGAATATTGGTATTTAGTCGGCAGAAACCTCAGAATCAACTGCGTACAGTAGTGCTGCGTAGTGCATAGACAGTCCATTTCGTTCGAAAAAGGAGGTGGCAAATGGAGGTGCGATACTTCAGTACATTTTGTCGTTGGAGGGCTCTCCAGCACAAGAGCTCGTCTCGGCAACAGGAACTTCTTTCTTAGATCCTAAATGAGCTAAGGCCGCGCGCTAGAGACGCCCACTGACGTTCAGTGTCCGATGCTTCTATTCTGCTGCGAGGGGTGAACACGGTGCCCTCCTTTAAAAAGGAGGACATATCTCCACCAGGCGAACAATATGTACTGTACGATAGTGTTCATCCAACGAACATGACGCCAAAGCCGATACATATATGGCTACACGTCATTGCGCGGCACAGCGTTTTGATTCGAAACGGCGCGGTGTGTGTATGCGCGATCGCGACTACAGTTTTCCACCAGACGAGTTAAACCGCTGTAAACGCATCCCTGTTACATTTGCTCTTACAAAAATGTAAACCTGGTAGATTCTATCTACTGAAGTATGATACCCTGCTTAGAATGGTGAGTACCACTTCTTAACTCGTCTGGTGGAAAACTGTACTGCACTGTGCAGTAGTCGCGTTGAACAGTCGACACTGTGCAGTGCACAGTGTCGACTGTTCAACGCGTCTGCACTCCCTCCTCCTCCTACAGTACAGGGACTCTCCTCCTCCCCTCCCCTCCACTCCTCCTCCTTCTCTGTCCTCCGATGGGTTTGTGCATCGCTCGCTTCAACTCGCCACGCAGAACGCGATTGCGTCGACTCGCGCGCATCATCAGTGATTCTTCCCTCGCTGAGACCCCGCTGGCTCGTCTTTGAGCAGCTCTCCACCGTGCGGTGCCGCGTGATCAGATCCCAGCGTCTGTGACTCGGCCCGCAGCGCCAACACAGCAGCAGCGGACCGACCGCCGTGCTGGTGCGGCCGCAGACATCTCAGCGACATATTCCCCGCCACGCCGCTCCATTAACGTCGCCTAGATACGTAGTCGTACCGTAGGTACTCGCTAAGATCGCAATGTCATCTTATCGTGTTTGCGCAATTTCTGTGTGTCCAGCGGAGCCCGAGAGGAGGAGCGGAGGGGAGAACGAAATGCTGTTCCGTCGGAACCCAATCCATTCCGGAGCGAGTTTCTTGATAGGCGACGCGTTCTGTTCTTGGTTGGTGCCACGTCGTGCGCATCGGCTCAGCGCGCGCGCTGATTGGTGGATCCAGACGTGTCATCGACGTCCTTCAGTTTTGAAGGGAGCCAACGTCGGAATGAAGGTCGGCATTCGACACGACCGGATATCAATATATACAGTTTTGTTGAACAACCCGTTCAGTAGGAAAGGCGTCACAACATGCGTGACTGGCAGACATGTATGTGATTCTAGAGGAATGGATTCCATTCTCAGCCACGCGGCAAGAAAAGATCCATGTGCCCATCTCCTCCGCCAGCTGGCGACTGCCTTGCTCTAGGTACACTCGGCGTGAAACGGCGGCAGAAAACCTCGGGTTCTCGGTCCGCTCTCTCTGTTCTCTTCGACGTCGCGATCTCCTCTCCGCCGCTCCTCCTCTCTTCTCCGCTGCGCTGTCTGTCCCCTCCGCTGTGTGCGTGTGTCTTGTGCGTAAGTCGCCTGGTCAACGTCACTCCGCCGCGAGCGGATCCGTTCTCCGTTCCCCGCGCCAGTCAGAGCAAAATCACTTGGCAATTTGCTCAGCCACCAAGACCCCCTCCTTCGTGCAGCTCCGCCAGGCGACGACTCCATCCCTCGCACCATGCGCAGCTCCACGCGCACGCTCCAGGCGGCGCTGCTGGCCACTGCGGCCCTCGCCACGCTCGCGCTCGTTCGCGCGCAGGACGCCGCCACGCCACCAGAGTGCGCCGCCAACCAGTACCTCGACAGCGAAGGCGCTTCGTGTCTGAACTTCACGAGCCCGTTCTCCAAGGCCTCGGCTGACCTCAGCACGGCGCTGGACTCGGGCAACACCGCCTGGATGCTCGCATCGTCGGCGCTGGTGATGATCATGACGCCCGGCGTGGCGTTCTTCTACGCCGGCCTCGCCGGTGAGGAGATGGCCAGCAACACCATCATGATGTCGTTTGTGAGCATGGCGCTCGTGTCGATCCAGTTCTGGGCGTTTGGCTACAGCGCCTCGTTCGGCATGGAGATCTTCGGCTGGGCCGGATACAAGGACGTGACCGGCGCCGTGGGCGGTGTGTACGGTGTCAAGATCCCGGGTGTGCTCTTCGCATTCTTCCAGACGCAGTTCGCCATGATCACGCCCGCCCTTCTCAGCGGCGGTATCGTCGGCCGCATGAAGTTCGGCACGTTCATCGTGTTCATCCTGCTCTGGACCTCGCTGGTGTACGACCCGCTGGCTCGCTGGATGTGGTCGCTCAAGCTCGACGAAGAGTACGCGCTGACGGCCATGGGCTGGGAGGGCAAGATGGGCAGCTTGGACTTCGCCGGTGGCACTGTCATCCACGTGTCGAGCGGTTTCGGTGCGCTAGTCGCGGCCATCATGGTCGGCAAGCGCTACAACCACGGCGAGCCCGTCAAGCCCCACAACGTGCCGCTGGTCATGATCGGCCTCACGCTGCTGTGGTTCGGATGGTTCGGCTTTAACGCCGGTTCGGCCACCGCTGCCGACGGCGTCGCCGCCACTGCCGCCATCAACACGCACCTGGCTCCGAGCGCCGGCTTCCTCACGTGGATGGCCATGGACTGGTTCTTCTACAAGAAGACGGACCCGTGCGGCGCTGCGTCTGGCGCCGTCGCCGGCCTGGTCGCCATCACGCCTGGCTGTGGCTACGTGCTGCCATGGGCCTCGGTCATCTTCGGTGTCGTCGGCGCCATCGTGTCCTTCATTGCCATCCACGTGAAGAACCGTCTCCGCTACGACGACACGCTTGACTCGTTCGGTCTCCACGGCGTCGCTGGCTTCGTGGGCGGTCTGCTCACGGGTCTGTTCGCCACCTCGGAGGTGAACCCGGCAATCACGGGCGGTGCGTTCTACGGCAACCCGAAGCAGCTCTGGCACCAGTTCGTGTCGCAGTGCGTGGCCGGCGGCTACTCGGCCGTCGTCACTTTCCTCATCCTCGTCGTGCTCAAGTACACGATGGGCCTGCGCGTATCGGAGGAGAAGGAGGTCGAGGGCGTGGACATCTCGTACCACGGCGGCGCCGCGTACGCCGGCAACGCGAGCCGCGGCGGCGCCATGTCCCCCAACTTCAAGGCCGCCAACCCTCCGGAGGGAGACTTCTCGGCGCTCATGACGCCCGCCAAGCCAGTGGAGCCGTCGGCGAATGTCTAGGAAGTTGCCGGCATCACTCTTGCTTGTATCTAAATCTTTAAACACGTTTCGTTCCTACCAGTGCTTTACCCGCTGTGGAGTCCGTAAATCGTGAGTTTGGATCCGAGGAGAACAGATTTAAGGAGAGAAGGAAGAGGAAAAGCAGGGGGGGAGAACTGAATCGCTCTGGGCGTCTCAGAAACTCTGTTCTCCTCGCGTGCAGGAACAAGATCGCTTGCTCGATGGATACAGAGCCGTGCGGATCGCGGGAGGATCTTTGCGCGATGAGTTGAAGTGCAGCGGAACAGAGATCTCGGCTGCCCACTTTGTTCTCTGGAGCCGGTGGGGGAACGCGGAACCATCGATTCTCGCTGTGATTTTGTGGGTGTTGAAGTGGTTCCGCTGGTGAGGAGGAAGAGGGGGATGGGCCATGCGTGTCATGGCCCGTCGCTTGCACAGCTGAAGAGGGCTCGGGCAAGCTGGCACCGCCATCGCTTCAGCTTCTGTTCTGCGCTTTGGTTCCAGAGGTTGCGCGAAGGTCGCGCGAGCGCCTCCACCCGTGTTTGACCAAACACCAGCTTTGCTCAAACATGCGACGACGGTGTAAGCTGGATCCTCTCCTCCGCCGCGTCGCTTGGACTGGGAGCCACTGGCTCTGCCCGCGTGGCTGTGGGTCGGGCTCGCCGGCCGATGCAACGTGTTCCGTTCTGCGCTGGGGGTCATCCACGAGGGTAGTGAAACTTTCCCAGGCGCTGGCGCCACCTGCTGAACCTTTTGCAAACCTCAGCACGAGCCACTCGGTGCCGCCTCCATTGCACTCCGCTCCCCACTCTCTCACTCTGCAACTTGCTCCGGTCCGCCACCACCACCTCCTCCTCCTCCACCCGACTCAGGTCGTGGTTCCTCGTTCTGTTCTCCGCTCCCCTCCCCTCCCCTCCGCCATGGCGCCGCTCCGCTTGAGCGCTCCGCTGCTGCTCCTCCTGGCGTACTCCGCCGTCTTCCTCCTCTGCGTGTCCGCGCAGGCCACGCCGGAATGCTCGCCCTCGCAGTACCTCAACACGACCTCGAACGAGTGCGTGGGCTTCACGAGCCCGCAGCAGAAGGCCTCGACCGACTTCAGCTCCTCCGTGGACTCGGGCAACACGGCGTGGATGCTCACGTCCTCGTGCCTCGTCATGATCATGACTCCCGGCGTGGCGTTCTTCTACGCCGGCCTCGCCGGTGAGGAGATGGCCAGCAACACCATGATGATGTCGTTCGTGTCCATGGCTGTCGTGTCCGTGCAGTTCTTCGTCTTCGGCTACTCGGTGTGCTTCAGCCCGGACCTCTTCGCGTGGTCGGGCTACAGCGACGTCACGGGCGACGTGGGCGGCGTGTACGGCGTCAAGATCCCCAACGCCGTCTTCGCGCTCTTCCAGACGCAGTTCGCCATGATCACGCCGGCGCTCATCTCGGGCGGCATCGTCGGCCGCATGAAGTTCGGCACCTTCATCGTGTTCACGCTGCTCTGGACCTCGATCGTCTACGACCCGCTGGTCCGCTGGATCTGGGCCTACCGCCTCGACTCGAGCTACGCGCTCGTGCCCAACGGATGGGGCGCCAAGATGGGCACGCTCGACTTCGCCGGCGGCACGGTCATCGAAGTGGCCTCGGGCTTCAGCGGCCTGGTCGCCGCCATCGTCGTGGGCAAGCGCTACAACCACGGCGAGCCCGTCAAGGCCCACAACGTGCCGCTCATGATGATCGGGACGAGCCTCATTTGGTTCGGCTGGTTCGGCTTCAACGCCGGCTCGGCGGGCGCCGCCGACTCGATCGCCGCCATCGCCGGAATCAACACGCACTTGGCCGGATCCGCGGGCTTCCTCACGTGGATGGCGCTCGAGTGGGTCATCGCGAAGAAGCTGGACCCGTGCGGCTCGGCCTCTGGCGCTGTCGCCGGTCTGGTGTGCATCACGCCGAGCTGTGGCTACGTGCTGCCGTGGGCGTCGGTTGTGTTCGGTGTCGTGGGCGCCGCCGTGTCGTTCACGGCGGTGCACGTGAAGAACTACCTCCGCTACGACGACACGCTGGACGTGTTCGCGATCCACGGCCTCGCCGGCTTCACGGGCGGCCTCATGACGGGCCTGTTCGCCACGAACAAGGTCAACCCGAACATCAAGGGCGGCGCGTTCTACGGCAACGGCGCGCAGTTCTGGCACCAGCTCGTGTCGTTTGTGGTCGCCGCCGCGTACTCGATGGTCGGCACGTTTGTGATCCTCATGGTGCTCAAGTACACCATGGGACTGCGGCTAGCGGAGGAGAAGGAGATCGCCGGCGTCGACATGTCGTACCACGGCGGCCAGGCGTACACCAACGCCGCCAGCGCCAACAACAGCCGCCACGGCAAGAGCTCCTCGCCGCTGTTCAAGGCCGCGAACCCTCCGGAGGGCGACTTCAGCTCGTTCATGACGCCAGTGCCGGAGCTGCGCGACTCCCAGGACATGGCGTAAGCTCACCCATGTCCGTGTATGAAGAAGAAAGAGCAAGACACCGAGCTGTCCAGTGTGTCTTGCAGAGTCGTAGAGTGCTCTGCACTCGTTTTTATCTGCTGCCAAATGAATGTACTAAATTACCAACCTCTGACGATGAGTCTTCTTTTTCGAATGAAAGGGCCTGTTTATGTGTGAAAAGGAGGTTCGAAAATATGGAAGAGGCGACCTTAAGTGAGAGGCCGCGCTCAACCGCGCGACTAGCCAACGGTCTCGCGCTTGACATGCTGGTGGTTGAGCACCTTACGCCACGTCGCGTTAGTCGACAGTGACGCGCGATTCCCCACGATGTACAAGACTTGCTTGGCTCGACTCAGCGCCACGTTGACGCGGTTCACGTTGGCCAGGAAGCCGACGCTGTTCTGGTTCGTGCGCACACAGGACAGAATCACCACGTCTGCCTCCCGCCCCTGCATCGAGTCAACAGTACACACATCAAGCGTTGGTAGCTGAGCCGGCGCGTCACTAGTCACGGCTTCCTTCATGAGGCCGAGCTTCACTAGCTCTCGCCGGATCTCCTTGAACTGAGGCTTGTGGAAGCAGATCACGTTGATGGTCTGCGTGGAATTCGCGAGGCGCTCTTTTTGGACGAGCGCCACAACTGCTGCGATCTCATGTCTGTTGAGAAACGACTTCCCACGTGTTTCTTCTTCTCCCTCTACCTCCGCAAACACCACTGGCTGGCTACGAGTCCGCTCGCGAGTCGTCGACTCTGCCGTCTTCAACGCGTTCCCATAGAACTGCGAGGAGACGATCTTCGCCAGGTGCGGGTGCATGCGATACTGAATCGTCATCATGTTGTGGTTCTTCGCAGCCTTTCGACTGAGCCGCATCATGAGAGAGACATCGAAGTCGTGTTTGGAGCCCCACCGCCACTTGGTAAACGGCGGCAACTGCTTGTGGTCGCCAACGGAAAGCAGCGAGCGGCAGCCGTGGACGGTGGTGCCAATCACGTCAGGCTCCAGCATCGCGCCTGCTTCGTCCAGGATCACGTGCTCAAAAGTGTACTCGGTTCTATCCGCTGAGGCATCGGAAGCATCAGATTTGGAATCTGATGTCGCTGCAGGACTCATCTCCCGAGCCATCCGATCAGGGAGCGAGGCTGCCACGGCAGCCGTACACACGACGTACCGAGCGTTCGTGGTGATAAACGTGCGAACATTCGACCGAATGGACTCCGCAGCGTGTGACACAGCGGCTCTGTAGCACCCGACAGCGTCCAGCAATTCGGAAATGGTCATCGCGCGGCGCAACGATTGACGAGTCTCTTCGATCGACTTGATCAAGTCTCGTTCGATCAGTTTGTGCTCCCGAAGGCTCTTGGGACATGCGTTTGATCGCTTCGCACTGGAGCTCAAAGTCGCAAACACGCCGTCCATTGCCGCTTTCGCCTCGTTTACTTGCTCTTTCGTCGACGCCTCATCGTCTAAAATCTTGATCAGCTCGTCATGACGCGCCTTCATGGCGCCGTAGGTCAAACCCAGACCTCTATACGCCTCGGTTAGCAGCACTTGTCGCTCAAACGCTTGGACTCCGGCGTGGCGCTCCACGCGATTCTTGAGCAGGAACTGCGCGCTGGTGGGACCCAGGCGAGCAGCGTTGCCCACCGCCAGCATCTCGTTGCCGCAGCCAGAAGCCGCCAGTTTCTCCGTGAGCGAGTCGATCGCCTTGTTCGTAGTCGTGCAGATCAACACGCGTGAGCCTTGTCGCTGGGGCAGCCTCGTCTTGACGTACTCGACGATGAACGTCGACTTGCCCGTGCCCGGCGGGCCTTGGACGAAGTCCACAGGCGCGCGGATCTTGGTGAGGACGTCGAACTGCGAGTCGTTCAGCTTCGACTTGGCTCGCGCGTCCTTGGCGACTGGCTTGAGCACGCTCTTCCGCTCTCGACAGGCGTGGATCAAACCGCTTTCAATGACCTTTTTAATATCAGCGTCCGTCTCGGTCTCAAAGGCGCACAGCGACTCAAAGCGGTAAATGAGCGTCGTGAAGCTGTCAAACACAATGGCTCTTCCTGGCTCTGATGCCAAAGAGTCCCGCGCGAACGAGTCGCTGTACGCGATGGCGTTACACTCCACTGGGCACTCGGTCACGGCGCGGTTGTTGTCGTCACGCTTACATTTCGTGATGTACAGCCAGCCGGACTGAGTCTTTAGCAGCGTCTTGACCAAGTCCGCAGGCGACACGGCGCTTGGGTCCTTAGCCTTCCATATAACGCGGCCGTCGCTGGTCTTGATCTCCGTGGAGATCCGCACGTCGTACTGGCCCGTTTTCTCGTTCTTTCCCTGAAACTCCACGTGGACGTGCGCCAGATCGTCAAAAGGTTCCGTGCGCTTGCGTTGGTCGCGGCGAAATTCGGACAGCGACGCGTGGAACTCCATGAGGATCAGCTTCTTCCACTTGTCGGCGTACGCATCACTGGCCATCGGATCCGGTGGCAGTCCGTGCGTGAGGACGTCGGGCGTGAGCTTGCGGCGCTCGCCATCATGGTCGTTAACGCCGGGATCCTTGATGCTAAGCCACGTCTTTGAGGTCATCCGCGGCCCGGTGGCTGCTTGTGGCATGCGCTGCGCCGAGGTCCTTCCGCCACGGCCACGACCCTCACCACGGCCTCGACCCTGGCCCTGAGCTTGGCCTCGTCCGCTTTGGGACACGCGAAGGTTAGCGGTAGCGCTGCGGCCGCGGCCGCCGCGATTGGACAGGCCGCCTCTTCCCCGTTGGCTGCCTCGCGCCACCGGCATGCTGTCGAAATCCAAGTGAGCGGACCGAGGGAGGACTTGAAATGGCACGACTATGCCCCAACGCTCAGCTTAACGGGCACGTCGCTCGCTGGTCCTCTCAGGTCATTCACGTCAACGGCAGCGTCCGTCCCATACTGCAGTCCATGCCACAGGTTCGATTCGAAAAAGAACGTCAGATCTCTGTCGTTCGAAGTGGACCACATCACATCAATCAAACTTAAATGAATACGCGTGTAGCCATATCAGCTTTGGAAGTATTTGTTCCCACAGGTGGTCCACTTGTGGAATCTATCCGCAGTATTCGACTAAGTACGACTGAGACTGCGGGTTCTGTTTCTGTGATAAATTCCCCGTAAACTACTTTGATTGCGAGTGCGAAACTTCTTTTTTTTTTACTTCCTCTTTAGACGCGTGCCTTGAAGAGTCCCCTCCTCCGGCGAGCAGCTCCGCCAACAAGAAACGCGTCCTCCGTCCTCCGCCATGCTCCGCCGCTCGCGTTCCGTCGCCCGCCGCGCCGCCGCGCACCACGCGTCCGCTCTGAGAGCCGCCACACAGAGCGCCTGCAGCCTGGCCGTCCCCTCCTCCTCCTCCTCCTCTTCCTGCTCTGTCTCATCTCATGGGCGCTCCGCCCTCCAGACTGCGTCGCGCGCCATGTGCACCAAGGCCGCCGTGAAGAAGGGCGAGCCGCTGTGCTGTCCACAGTGCGGGTCCACGCTGGCGCTGGCCGAGTCGCTGGCCGACACGGCGTCGTCTGCCGGCTCGGGCTCCGCGGTGCGCAAGCAGGAGCCCAGCAGCGCCGCCGCGGCGTCGGCGTCGGCCGTCGCCGACTTCGCCTTCAAAGAGGGCGACGTGGTCAAGTGCACGGGTTGCAATCTGCACTTCGCGGTCAAGGCCGCGTCCCCTGCCACTGGTTCCTCCTCCTCCTCGATTGGCCCGCGTCCGCAGACGCAGCCGTCGTTCCGCAACGCCGCGGCGGCCGCAGCGCTGAGTTCACTGTCGTCGTCGTCGCTCATGGGCACGACGATGCAGACGCGCGGCTCGACGTTTGGCGGCCCGGGCACGCCCAGCAACGCTTCCAACAGCCCCACAGGCGCGAGTGGCGCCGTCCCTCGACGCCGCATGAACGGTGCGTGGTGGTTTAGCATTTGCTCTCGGAATTCCATTGACTCATGTGTGTGATCTGTGACGTGTGACAGCCGACGGCGAGTACGACAAACTGGCGACGGAGGCGTTCGGCACTGCGATCCCGACCAGCTCCGTGTCGTCGAGCGGCGGCTCGCGCTCAAATGCGAGCAGCTTCCTCAAGCAGCGGCTGCTCACGCCGCGCGAGATCTACGACGGCCTGAATCAGTACGTCATCGGCCAGGACAACGTCAAGCGCATCCTGAGCGTCGGCGTGTACAACCACTACAAGCGGCTGCGCGCGCAGGAGTTGCTGAGCCAGCGCAAGGAGGCAGCCCAGCGCGCCAGCGCCATGCAGTTCCAACAGCAGCAGCACCACTCCATGTTCGCGGCGAATGAGCTCGAGGACGACGTCGAAGAGCTCTCGACGGCCGGCCCTGCGACGTCCACGACGCCAGGTCTCTCGAGCCTGAATCGCCGCTTGCTGCTGGAAGAAGTCTGGATGGACTCGGCGACAGCCACCGAAAAGCCAGCGGCTCGAGCGGCGGCCAGTGAGGGCGAGCTGCCGCTTGGAAAGCTGGAGCTGCTGCAGGACGTGGAGCTGGACAAGACCAACGTGCTGATGATCGGACCGACCGGTTCCGGCAAGACGCTGCTGGCCAAGACGCTCGCACGCCTCGCCAAAGTGCCGATCGTGATCGCCGACGCCACGTGCTTGACGCAGGCTGGGTACGTGGGCGAAGACGTCGAGTCGGTGCTATTCAAGCTCTACCAGGCGTCCAACTACAACCTCGAAGCCACGCAGCGCGGCATCGTGTACATCGACGAGATCGACAAGATCTCCCGCAAGAGCGAGAACGTGAGCATCACGCGCGACGTGTCGGGCGAGGGCGTGCAGCAGGCTCTGCTCAAGATGCTGGAAGGCAGCTCCGTGAACGTGCCGGAGAAGGGTGGCCGCAAGAACCCTCGCGGCGAGTACATCACGATCGACACGACCAACATCCTGTTCATCTGCGGCGGCGCCTTCGCGGGACTGGAGCAGCTCGTCGCGCGACGCACGCAGAAGTCGTCCATCGGCTTCGGCGCGCAGATGAAGAACACACGGATGAAAGAGTCGGAGCAGATCGGCAGCCTCATGCAGCGCGCCGACCCGGAAGACCTCGTGTCGTTCGGCATGATCCCGGAATTCATCGGACGCTTCCCGCTGCTCGTGAGCACGAGCGGACTGACCAGCGACGAGCTCGTGCAGGTGCTGACCGAGCCTAAGAACTCGCTCGTGCGGCAGTACAAGGCGCTGTTCGCGATGAACGGCGTCGAGTTCCACGCCACTGAAGGCGCGCTGGACGCCGTGGCTGAGCTGGCGCTCAAGCGGAACACGGGTGCGCGTGGCCTGCGCTCCATCTTCGAACGCGCGCTGATCGACACGATGTTTGAGCTGCCGGACCTGAAAGACGTGACTGCCGTGTACGTGGACGAGGACGCGATCCTGGGTCGCAAGAAGCCCGTGCTGATCCGCGGCGCCATGACGCTGGACGACTACTTGAAGAACGTCGACGACGAGGCCGAGGCGGTGTGAAAGCCACTTGCTGTCCAGCTTCTCCGTGTATCATTGCCACCAAATCCACTTCCTCCACGACCCGCCCACGCGCTGTGTATCGATATCGCCTAGGACCCATAAACTCAAAACAATGAAATTCTACAGTGAAAACGAGACGGTGCTAAGGCACTCACCAGGCTCGCGCGTGGGGATTGGTTTCGCGGCTCCAAGTCTCTGCTAAAAATATGGCGTCAGGGGCAAGACCCGCATCAGCACCAACGCGGCGTGCGTTGGCTACGTCGGCGTCGGGCGAGTCCGTCGCTCGGGAGTACTTGAGAGCAAGAGAACGAGAAGCAGCGAGCGAAGATGGTCGTGGGACTAGTCGCAGGGCCAGACGACAAGGAGGGGTTGCGACTCGAGGCGCGACGCCAGCGCGAGCAGGAGCGGCTGAAGAAGCTGGGGCCGGGGCGTCTGCGCAACATTGGTGTGAGTGGACTTGTCATTACGCATGAGGAGTAGCAGAAGTCATATTTCTAATCACCTGGTCGCCCTTGGTCTCCGTGCAGGCCGATATCGCTGGTGTGAAGAATCAAATCGAGGAGAAGAAGGCGCAGGATGAAGCCGATCGCGAAGCTCAGCGACTCGCGTTCGAGGAAGACGAAGCCATCCGCCGGTACCTGATCCAAATAGAGTCGGAAGACGCGCTGGCCAAGCGCAAGGAGCTGCTCACGCTGCGGAACGACTGGCGGCTGCAGGCGGCCGAGCGCAACCGCGCACTAGACCAGGACGCGCGAGAGCGAGCGATTCCGATCGAGCCAGAGACCTGTGCACCTGGTGCCGCCCAGAAGTTTAACGGCGAGGACCCCATGCGGCTTGAGCGCACGCGTCTGCAGGCCATGCAGCTCAAGGAGTGGACGCTCGCGCAGATGGAGGAGAAGCGGCAGCGCGAGAAGCTGGACGCCGACGACGAACGCAGATTCGGGGCTTACCTGGCGGAGATCGAGCGGTTCCAAGAGGCTCTGCACACGGCCACGGAACGCGAGCGCACGCAAATCTCGCTCGAGATGCAGCGCTTCAACCAGTTTATGCTGGACGAGAAACGGGACCAGGAGCGACGCCGACACCAACAGGAGCAGGCGATGAACGCGCAGGAGATCCAGAAGACGCTGCAGAGCAACTTGGTGAGCGAGAACCCGCTCCAGGCGCAGCTGCCGGGCGTGTCGTTTGACCATCGCGTGCGTGTCGACCACTGGAAGGGGTTCTCGAACGACCAAACGAAGCGGTACTTGGCTCAGAACGACCAGTTGCTTGCCGAGAAGGCGCGCCACCAGGAGCAGATTCGCAATGACGAGGCGAACGAAGCGCGCCGACAAGCCGAGCTGAACCGGATACTCGTGGAGGAGGAGCACAACACCCAGCGGAAGAAGGCGATGGAGCAGCTCGCGATGAAAGAGGCGCTCGACAGGCAGGCGCGCGAGGCTGCCGAGCGAGAGCAGAAGAACGCGCAGCAAGCACGAGGCAAGATCGAGCCAACGTTTTTCCAGAACTTTGGACGCTCGTACCGCTAAGCTACAGAGCGCGTGGACTTGTTGGACGAAGAGGTCGACGGCGTCGATCGCTGGCAGCCGTCTGTGAGATAGGATACGATGTTTCCATCAGCACTTCATGCCGCATCACTACATACATGAATACCGCCCCTCAAACCGTTGTCGCAGCGTCCACTTACCATCGCACACTCGTCTAAAGTAGCTGCTGGAGAGCTGACGTTGCTCGATCGAGGTCGCCTTCGGTGAGTTTGTCTAGGAAAGCTTGCTGGTCTTCCGGGCAGGACATCGCCAGCAGACTCTCGTGCAGCTTCCAGTAGGTGGTGGCGAAGGCATCCCACTTGACTCGCTTCGCGTTTTCGATCTCCTCGTCGAGCATATCGATATCCACTGGGCCTGGATCGCCATCTTCTGCTGGCTGCACTCGCATCCGTTTGCTGCTGCTGCTACTACTCGCGTCCGACACCTCACCCGTCGCATCCTCGCTTCGATTTCTGTGCTCCTGATGCCCAGGCAACCGTCGTTTGAGAGTGTCGTCCAGCTTCTTGTAGTCGTGCGCGCGGGTCAAACTAAGCGCCCAGTCTTGTGAATGCGTTCTTTTGCCTTCGCACATCATCTGGAGGAAAGTAGCGAAGCGTGGCTGTGCGTGAGGCACGAGCCAATCCTTCAGAGACCTCTTGCGGTTTGCGTACTCGGGCAAATTGGAGTGGGCAAATACGCGGTACATCGCCTCGAGGCACACGGACTGCGGTGGTGTCAGCGGCTGAGTAGTCGGATCAACTTGCAAACCGAAATATAGAGCCGACAGCTTGTGAAAGAGCCGACTGAACAATTTCCATGTCACCTCGGCATCTGACGGAAGTACGCAGACATCGCTCAACGCGTCTCGGACGAACACTGCGATGGTGACGGCAGTGATGGACATGTCGTGGCCCGCCTGCAAGATGGTGACCAGGTCTTTGACGATCTGGACGCACTGGTTGCCGCGATTGGACTTGACTTGCGGTGAGAGTCGCGTGAAGAGCTGCAAACAGCTTTCGAGCACGCGCGCGAAAGACTTCGACGGGCTCCAGCCATTCGAACTCGTCATCTTGGCCAAGTGCATCAATGTCTCGGTGCACATGGCGAGCACCATCGGCGATAGTCCTTGAGCACCAGCTTCGTCGCTGTCTTCGAGAATAGCGCGGACGACCAGCAATCCACCGTCAATGACACGAAGCACCGCATCCCGCTGCGTTCCGGTGATCACTTGGTCGCTTTCCAGAAAGCAGTGGACGCTGCCGATACACTCGGTCGCCATCGGCAGATAGTGCGCCACCCAGTCTTCTTTGTCCGGTTCTCCATATTCGGGCAGCAATGAAGAACTCGCCAGTAAATTCAGCAGATCGAGAGAGGTCTCCAGCTCCGCGGTGAGCTTGTGGCCTGGACCTTCCGCACACAGCAAGTCGAAAGCGCTGGAGACGAGCTGCAGGTACTCCTGCTTCACTGGAGCGCTGACTTCCGGGTACAGGAACGCGAGAAGTCGAACGATTTCGGTTTGCACCTGTGAATCCAGTGGAATACCCTTCGCGGCCTTGGACTGAGCGAGCTGGACGAGTGTCTTGAAAGCCTGTCCGGATACAGCATCATTCCACACGAAACACATGAACTCGCGCCAAACCTCCCACATGACGAATCGCTGGTTGGGGTCTGGATACACGGTTTGCTCGAGGAGAAACAACTGCAGACGCTGAATCCCGTCTGCTTGTGTGATGAGAGCGTCGAGAACGAAGTCGACGAACAGGCTGACAGTCTTGGAGAACCCGCCGATAAGCTGGCGCCTCCCCCAGGCACGGAATCGACTCAGGAGCTCACCCAGAGTCGCGTAGAATGACGCATCTGTGCCAGCACCATCGTCATTTACGTCAGCTTGTCCGTTGCTCACGCCTCGAACCACGAAGAACGCCGAGGTTGCTAGGAGGTGGCTCCACAGCAGCGAGGCTTCGACCTCGTGGCTGCCGTTGGTCGTCGTACTCGCATCCTCGTCAACGAATTGCTGGCGAGTCTGTCGCACGAGGTTGCCTAGCTGCTCGCTCGACTGCCATAGCAGCGTGCCGACGAACGACCGCGTCGACGCCTGCAGTTTGTCGCTTCGCGCGCTCGTCTCGATGAATGCGATCGCACACTGCAGCACACGGAACGCCTCGTGCTGCATTTTCTCCGACGTCTCGACAATCCCCTCGGCAAACGGAATCACTGCCGCAATAGCGTCGACTGCCAGCGCAACGCTGCATTCAGCCTACAGAGCGCACATCGTCATCGTCAGCCTAGACAACCAAGCAGCCACCGCCTTCCGAGACGTCCGTTTCTCACCTGCGCCACCAACGAGTCCACGAACTGCACGAACTGGCCTTGGAAAGCACGCAGGAAGAGCCGCAGCATCCGCAGTTCGTGGCCGATGTCCGCCGTGTCCTCCTCGTCGTGATCTGCGGCTCCTACCGACGCCGCTCGGAGACGAAGACGCTGCGTCGTCTCCGCAAGGCTGCTACACACGGCCTCAAACACCGACCGGAGGGCGTATCCGTGCGCTGCGTCGTCTCCACACAACCGCAACAGCGTCTCGCGGTGCCGCGTTGACAGTTTGTTCAGGTTCTACGTTGAAGCACAACACAGCCAGAAGCTCCTCGGGTAAGAAAACTCAGCATGTCACAACATCTACACGGAGCAACTAACCTTCCAGACGAGCGTCATGATGCGGAAGTTTCGGCGACTGGCGGCGTCGTGTGTGTGGATGCGCAACAGTGCAGTCGCGACATCCACGATCCACACGCCGTTAGCTTCCGCAGCATCCTTTGTTTCCTTCAGCTCCGCCATCACCGCCAGATCCGCCACAGCGTCGGCCCACGCAGCGAGCAACTTCAGCTCGCCAGCGTCACGATCTTTCTTCGTCAGCTCTGCGGCAATGCGCTGCGCGTATCCCACTGTCGCTACTCGCACCGACGCTTCGCATCCGTCCATCATGGTGTCTGGTGTCGCCTCCACCGGCTCGCCCTCAACGGCTTCTTGTTTCTGTTGTGCTTCCTCTTGCGTGCTCGCCACGCGCATCTTTAGTTGCATGAGCAAACCGCTCAAGAGATCGCCGCTCAGTCTCACAGGAAGCTCCACATCCGCCACGAGCGTTGTCGCGACGCCGCAGCCGACGACCAGAGGCTTTGACGCGAGATATTGAAGCACCTGGGGCACCTCTGGCTCTGGTGCTTGGCTTGACTGAGACGCCAATGTCCCTTCTATCAGATGAGCCTGGATCTCCGCGCATATCGCAGCCACATCGCCCTCCGCGCACGCCGCAAGTCGCTCCTCCATCGTCATCGACGCTTGGTTTCCGTTGGCTGTTCGAGTGGGATTTTGGCGCGGAAACATTGCCGACAAAAACCTGCTCAAATGCATACATATCTCCCATAAACGAATGATCAATGTGGACCACATCGCATACCCAAGTATGAGTGATGGTCGATGCCCGGCAGATCATCCCAAGAGCTCAGAAAAGTGAGGCGCGTGCGATTCCATCGCGCGGCTGTCGGTCTCTTCAGCAGCGATGGCGCCGTGGATATGCGAGGCCTGCACGTACGAGAATGAGGACGAGAAAGTGTCCACGTGCGCCATGTGCAACACGGTCCGCGTGTTCACGTGCTCGCGGTGCAAGGAGCGCATCCAGTGAGTCTTTGGCTCACTCTCTGAGAAACGCGGTGATGAGATCTGACGAAAATGGCGGCTTTGTCAATGTGCAGACGCGGCCCGCGAGTCATGGCCAATGGAGGCACGTACCACCGCGATTGCTTCCAGTGCACTGCGTGCCACGAGCCATTCACGACGGCGCAGTTCCAGCTTAAAGACGGAGACCCGTACCATCTCGAATGCTACAAGACGCTGTTTCTCCCCGTGTGAGCCACTTCCCTGTATGCTGTGCAGCTTCCCAACCACCTTCGACTGATGCAATGGTATCATGTATGCGTATAGTTGCGAAGTATGCGACCAGTACATCCCGATCAACGACGTTGGCAATGTCGTGTACAAACTGGTGCCGTTCTGGGATATGAAGTACTGCCCCTCTCACGAAGAGCGCTTCCGGTGCGGAAGCTGCCACCGAATAGAGGTACGTGCACCAAGCATTCCCAATGGGATCTTCACGTCTCCTGACTGCCGATTGCTTGGTCAAGCCCACGAATCCGCGAAAGTTCTTCGAGGTGTTGAGCGACGGACGGAAGATATGCCACGACTGCGCCATGTCTGTCGTCTTGGACACGAAGGAGGTGAGCGTAGCCGCTTGTGTGCTGGGTGTGCGTACATTACTCACAGTGAATCGTTACATAGGCGAAGTCGTTGGTCCGAGACGTGTGGCAGTTCATGGAATCCATCGGCATCTCCCTTCCTGAGGTACGCCCTCGCGTCTCTAACTTGCCTTCTTGACAATGCGCAGAGGTATTCACTCGATCTTTTGTGTGCCATAGATTCCAGTATACTTGGTAGAATACGCCACGTTGAATGAGCACAAGCACGCGGCTCACGGCGGCGTCAGCCACGCTCCAGCCACGTTTCCTTCCCACGGCGGCTTCATCACACGCGGTTTGTGCCTGTCGGAGGTGACCGAGATCCAGCATCTCGTCCACAATGGCCGTAGCCACGTCCCACAGCTCGTGCGCCTCGAAACGGTATGTCAGCCGCAGATTAAGTAGTGGCAGCCGAAACATCTCTGACTCTTTGGTTTGTGTCCTCGTAGAACCGCTCGGTCAGTGCGATCCTCATCCTCCACGGCCTGCCGTACGATCTGACCGCCCAAGTCCTGGCTCACGAGGCGACTCACGCGTACATCAAGCTGCACAGCGGCTTCCCTCGGGAGATCGCGCCCATGGTGGAGGAAGGCATCTGCCAGCTCATCAGCTACCTGTGGCTCAAGTACAAGCACCTCGTGGCTTCCACAGAGCCGTGTTCATCATCACACTCGGCTTTCAACGCGCGTCTTCGGGAGTTCTACATGCACCAGATCGAGCACGACACATCGCCCGTGTACGGCGAGGGCTTCCGGCGCGCGCTGGACGCGTACGAGCGCACGCACTCGCTCCAGCAGCTCTTCGACTGCATCCGCACGCACGGCAGCTTCCCGTGAGTGTCAGGTGGCCTCGCACGCTCTTCTTTTGCAATTGACTAAACGCAAGCGCGTAATACAAGAAGGACATCCAGAGCTTGTCTCGTCATGTACGCCACCCAATATCAAGAGCGTGAAGTAGTTGATAGAGGAGTGGAAGAGAAGTGGAAGTGCGAAGCTGTGTGACACTCGCCACCGAGACCGGGCGCGTGAATGAGAGAGGAAGACAGCCTTGAAGAGAGACACGATGACCACAAGAGCCAGAGATTTCAGGTGCCATGCCATTCCAACTTCAAGGTGTCTCCCACTGCCATCACGGATGCTAAGCTGCATGGGAGTGTTTGATGGTTGACACACCCACCCACATCAGCAGCACGTCGCACGAGTCCGCACGCATGGCTGCCTGCCTGGATTCCGCGTGGATCTTCAACGCCGTCGCCAGCGTCGCGAGCTGCTTGACAACACGGGAGTTGACCAGCCACAACTCAGGGGTGTGTCACACGTGTAGCCATGGGACGGACCACTGTCGAGAACCAGAGGGTATCAAGTTACGGAGGTTTAGAACATTGCCGTCCCGTCTTTCGTCGGACGGACCTGTCAACGTCACCAAGTTTGGCAGGTGCGATCCCGCTCTGTGGCACCACCCACATCATTCGTCGCATCGTGGGGGCCGTCAATCAGAGGCCGAATCGGCCAGAGTTCTCGCTGTTTGACATCGCAGCGGCCTGGCGCTTCTGAACATCAACATCAACTTG
>JAADXN010000550.1:0-20476 GCA_023337875.1 Pythium apleroticum | reverse complement strand
GCTGGTCTCCGCTTGGAGCATTGGTGTCCGACGTCTCACCAGGCTGGTCTCCGCTTGGCTCGTTGGTGTCCGGGGTCCCACTAGGCTGGTCTCCGCTTGGAGCATTGGTGTCTGGGTTCTCACCAGGCTGGTCTCCGCTTGGCGCGTTGCCGTTCGGCTCGTTCGTGGGTGCTCCCTGAGCGCTGTTGCCGGTGTCATCATCGTTGGAATTATCCGAATCGTTTGCCGACGCCGGGTTCTCGTCATTGGATGGAGCCGTCGTGTCAGGGTTCTCATCGGTTGATGGAGCCGAGGTGTCCGGGTTCTCATCGGTTGATGGAGCCGTCGTATCTGGGTTCTCATCCGAGGAAGGAGCTGACGTATCAGAGTTTTCGTCCGATGAAGGAGCCGTCGTGTCTGGGTTCTCATCGGTTGAAGGAGCTGTCGTATCAGGGTTCTCGTCCGATGAAGGAGCCGACGTGTCCGGGCTCTCGTCCGATGAAGGAGCCGTCGTGTCCGGGTTCTCATCGGTTGATGGAGCGGACGTGTCCGGGTTCTCATCCGTAGACGGAGCGGACGTATCAGGGTTTTCATCGGTGGACGGAGCTGACGTATCAGGGTTCTCATCGGTCGAGCTGGGCGCTGACGTGTCCAGAGGAGGCAGTGTCACATAGTCTTCTGGAGAAGCTGGAGTCTTGGCAAACTGCTCCGCACCCTTCGCGTCCGCCGCCTTCTCCTCATCGCTCTCCACCTTCTCCGCCTCCAAGAAGTCCACGAGCACACTCTTTCGGTAGCCCACTGGCCAGTCCTGCGACGGAAGAACATTAAACTTGGGGGTCTTCACGTTCTTGATGATGCACAGCTTGACGTCGATCAGCGTGATGTCCGTGTACACAGGCTGGCTACGCTCTAGCTCCCGCTGCTCGTACAGACAGTCCAATGCGCCTTTGTAGAACGCCGCGACCTTGTCAGCCGCAGCGTTTTCATCGTCGACGTCGTCGTACAGCAGCACAGCCTCCTCCTTGTCGCGTGCCTCGAGCGCCTTCCAGAACTTGGCCACACGATACAGGCGCACCTTCTGGGTCAGCTCGGAGCCGCCCAGATCCTCCCACGTGGGCACGATGCTCGTGTCGAGCGCGATGACCTTGGTGGCCGCAGGGTTGACGGCTGCTCGTTGCCTGAGCGACGTGCGCATGCGGCCCGCCTCCACGCTGCCAGGCAGCGTGGCAGTGCCATACAGCGCCACGGCGACGATGGACCACGCAGTGAACAGCTTCATCTTTCGCAACGGCTCGATCCCCGCTGCAAATACGAAAGTGCGGCTGCCATGGTGTTTGGGCCGCCGCCCCAAGTTGGGCGTCGAGTCCACAGACACCCAGAGACACTGCGTCGAGGCCGCACGTGCCGCTCATTGGGCGGTGCTCGCAGGCTCAACGCCAAGGGCCGGCGACGTCTGGCATGCCACCACAGCCGTCAATTCGGCCGAAAGAGCCACGAAGAGACGCCCAGCCGAGCAGTGACGAAAGATCGCACAGGCCGAGCGAGCCTGCATTGCCGAAGCACGAAGGGTCACAAGATCCAGATATGGTTGACGTGAGGCCGACACCAAGAATATCGGAGACCGTGAATAGCGGATACCGTAGATTGCGATTTGAGTGTTTTGGTAAGGATGTAAATGGAGCAACTTGGAGAACGAAGCCATCCAACTCAGCGACTGCGCTCAGTCCGATGGCGCCACTACCCCAGCGTATACACAAAGCGACGAAGAGCTGTCTCGCCTACGCGCTCGCGCACTGCTCGATGTGGGTGAGCGCCGAGTAGAACGCGTCGCGGTGGATTGGAACCGCACCCTGTTCATTTCACACGCAAACAAACAGTAACAGTGAGCGATCTGAATCCAATCACAGAAGCCAAGTCATCAAGGTTACTCACCGCAGCGTTGAGCGACGCGTACGCGCAGCCGATGAAGCGCTCGACGATCTCCTTCTGGGCCGGAGACACATTCGGCAGCTGCGTGATGTCCTTTCGTGCCGTCTTCACGCGCTTGGTGAACCACGACTCGATCTCCTGCGCCGTCACGATCGGCTTGTCCTTGGAGATCCACTCGAATGGCGGCGCACCGGCCAACAGCGAGTAGCGGAACTTGACGTAGCAGTTGATCTCGATCCAGTGGGCCACCGGCTCGTAGTCTGAGTCGTCCAAGACTGAGATTGCATCCTAGCCAGCACAACAGACGCAGTTAGATGGTGTGTCAGCTGCAGTAACAGCTGTGGAACTTACCGTCTTGAGCTTGGAAGTGATGCACTGAGCCAACGAGCCGTAGTGGAAGTCGACGATCTGCTTGAGCAGAGCGACGGCGACCGGATCGTTGCCTCGCACGACAGCCTCGCGCGCAAGCGTGTGGAGGCGTTCGATGTACTTCTGCCACTCGCTGGCGTCAACAGACTGCGAGTCGTCCAAGTCGAGAGCCCAGCGTGGCGGCACGTCCGGTGAGGCAGGGCTGAATGGCCACTCGAGAGCCTGCGCGTCAGGAAGATCAGCGATAGGAACGGTGCCGTCGAGGATGTTGGTCGTGACTTCAGCCGGCGTCTCGCTGCCGTTCGCGTCGACGTTGCTCGGCTCTGGCTGAGCCGCTGAGGTTGGCTCATCAACCGACGGCTCTGATGCTTCCGGTGCTGGCAAGCCAGGCGCGAAGTTGCCCGTGTCGACGCTCTCGTCAGGGTTTCCGTTGCTCTCTGGCTGTGGCTCCCCGTCGTTGGTCACCTCGTTGCTTGGCGACTGTGGCTCGACGCCGTTGATGGCCGTTGGCTCTTCCTCATCCGGTGTGGGCACGAAGTTGCCTGTGTCAGAGTTCTCTGGCGGGGAGAAGTTGCCAGTCGGCTCCTGTGGGAGCTCATTCTCTGCAGTGTCGTTGGGCGAAGGCTGTTCGTCGTCGAAGATAGGCTCAGGCATATCCTCTTCTGGGGCATTGATGCTCGTGGGCTCATTGGTCGTTTCAGTGATCACTGGGCTGTACGGAGCCGCCGTCTCCACGATGACTGGCGCAGCGAGTGCCGCAGGCGACTCGGTGACAGGCACTGGCGTAACCAGCGGGGCCGTGGTAACGATGGGGGAAGTCTGCTTCGCGGCAGCCGCCTCGGCAGCGTCTTCCTCTTCGTCCTCCTTGTTGGCACCTCCAAAGTCCGCAGCCACAGGCGAGAAGTAGTCGTCAGGAAATTTCACCGTTGCCAACACCGTGAAAATTGGTGGCACGACGCTCTGAACGATACACTCGCGGATCTGCTGAAGCGCCACGTCCACCTGGGCTCGCGTCTTCTTCTCGAGTTCCTTTTGCTTGGCCAAACACGCCTTGGCGCCGCTGTAGAAGTCGTCGATCTTGGCGGCAGCGGCGTTGTCTTCCTTCGTGGTCGTGTAGAACGTCTTGACGGCCTTCTTGTCGCGAGCCTCGGTCTTGTCCCAGTAGCCATAGATGCGGTAGAGGCGGATCTTCGTGGTCTTGGCGGTCGTGCCCAACTGGTCCCACGTCGGCACGATGTCGTAGTCCAGCGAGATCTGCTTCGTCGGGGGAGCAGGCGTCGGAGCGGGCGTGGCTTCCTTCCGGTCGGCCTCTTCATCGGCGGCGATCGCCTTGCTGTAGTCCACGACCAGCGGCGTGAAGTAATCAGCAGGTACGTTCACCGTCTTCAGCACCGTGAAGACTAGCGGCGTGGCCTTCTTCGCGATGCAATCGTTGATCTCCTTGAGGCCAGCGTCGATCTCCGCACGCGTCTTGCGCACGGTCTCATACTGCTTCTCGAGACACGTCTCAGCGTCGTCGTAGAAGTCGGTGACCTTTTTCACAGCCGCGTCCACGTTCTTGTCAGCCACGTAGAAAGACTCCGCGGCCTTCTTGTCGCGGGCTTCCGCCGCTGCCCAGTAGGTCTTGAGGCGGTTGAGCTTGATCTTGACCGAGTTGGCGTTGGTGCCCAACTGGTCCCACGAAGGCACGGTCGTGTCCAGCGCGATCTCCTTACCGTACTCCTTCAGATCGGCGTCTTCGTCCGTCTTGATCGCAGCGGTGTAGTCCACCGTGACAGGGTTCCAGTAGTCCGACGGCAGCGTGGTGATGCGGAAGGCCGTGAAGACTGGCACCGTGACAGTCTGGGTGATACAGGCCTTGAGCTGCTGCAGCGCGGTGTCGATCTCCGCTCGCGTCTTGCGGTCCTTGGGCGATTGCTTCGCGAGACAGGCCTCGGCGCCGTCGTAGAAGGCCTCGACCTTGGCCTTGGCCGTCTTGTCATCAGCGTCTTTCGAGTAGAACGACTTGACCGCGCGGATGTCGCGCTTCTCCAACGCCGCCCAGTAGTTGGAGACGCGTTCGAGCTTGATCTTGTAGGTGGTGGCACTCGTGCCCAACTGGTCCCACGTAGGCACGATGTTCGAGTCCAGCGAGGTGTCCTTCGGGGCCTCTTTGAGGTCATCGGCCTCGTCACTCTTGATGGCGGCGCTGAAGTCCACCATCAATGGTTGGTAGTAGCCTGCAGGCAAGTTGACCGTCTTCACCACCGTGAACACCAAGGGCGTGGCCTTCTTAGCGATGCAGTCGTTGATCTCCTTGAGAGCGGCGTCGAACTCCGAGCGCGTCTTGCGCTGGTTTTCAGACTGCTTCTCGAGACACGTCTCCGCGGTGTCGTAGAATGCGGCGACCTTCTTGACGGCGTCGTCATCGTACGCCTTGGTCGAGTAGAAGTTCGCAACGACCTCCTTGCCGCGAGCTTCCGCTTCCGCCCAGTACGTCTTGAGGCGGTTCAGCTTGATCTTGTACGAGTCGGCGTTCGTGCCCAACTGGTCCCACGTCGGCACAGTCGTGTCCAGCGAGATCGTCTTGGAGTACTCCTTCAGATCGGCGTCTTCGTCCGCCTTGACATACGGCCAGTAGTCAAAGCTGACTGGGCCGTTGGAGTTAGGCGGCCAGTTGACTGTCGTCGCCACCGTGAAGACCGGTGTCGTCACATCCTTGGCAATGCAGTCCTTGATGGCTTGGAATGCAGCGTCGATCTGAGCGCGAGTCTTCCGCTCCTTGGTCGACTGCTTGTTCAGACACGCCGTCGCGCCGTCGTAGAAGCTTTCCACCTTGGCCTTGGCCGCCTTGTCTTCGGCCTTGGTGGAGTAAAGTCCCTTGACAGCGCTGATGTCGCGCGTCTCCAATGCCGCCCAGTAGTCGTTGACACGTTCGAGCGTGATCTTGTAGGAGTTGGCGTTCGCGCCCAACTGCTCCCACGTCGGCACAATGTTGGGGTCGAGCGCGAGGTCCTTGGTCGTCGCTTGCTTCGCCGCCGACACGTGGCCGACGAACGCGATGCACACGGCAAGCGTGAACGGCTTGACTACTTTCATGGATCCGACGCGTCGAAGCAAAGAAGACCTTCCGCTGTACGAGACGATTCACGAATGACACAGCATTCCCCCCACGGGACTCGAGCGGACAGCACAAGAGATCGGAGCGGATCCAGTGCGAGCCGCAGCAAACGAAGCGGAGAAGCGGGCGGCTTGGAGAGGCGCCCCATCGCGGACTCTGCGACGCCAGCGCAGAGCATCGTGCGGTGCGCAGAGAACGAGAAGAGTCACGGTGGTTCGACGAGTCGGTGCGAAAGATCGCAAACTATCTTCGGGACGAGGGTGGATCTGTCCCTTGTTTCAGCAATTTTATCGGGGGGACATGGCTACATTTGTGTGGTTCACACAGAACTTTCCCCACGAGATCTCGTTGTTCGGAATCAAGCTGCCGTGCTCCAAACGAGGCGGACTAGCCCAGTGTTGCCCCGCTGCACAGTGGGGAATTCTTGTATGTGGTTGTCAGTTAGTTGACACGACAAGCCACGCTGCTGCTTCGTGCTGCAGCGTTGGATCAAGTGGTAATGGAGTTGTTGCTGGTCGCCACCTGTCAAATGACGTCAAATGCAATCTCAGTCAAGTGGAGAAGCATGCACTACGTCGGTCTCCATGTGAGGAAGGTGGCGAGTGTTCGTTTTACGAGAACATACTCTAGTGCGATGAAGTGTGATATCGACGACTTGAGACGGACGGCTTCTAGACAAGGACATAGACAACCGACACAGTCGTGGGGCTACTTTTGAAGAGCAAAATGCTCATGAAGAAACCTTACGCGTCTAGTCAAATCAAGAAGCGAGCCCACGCCAAAGCATTCGCTCACATTGCCGTGTAGCTGGCTGTTGCAGAGGGATGCCAGCGGCTGATCGTCACAGGCCATGAGAGACGAAACAACTGGCACAACGACTGAGCTCCTTTCTCGAAAGATCGACAGCGATCGCCTTGCTTGAACACTAGACGTGGTATAAACACAGCATCACTTCCATTCACTCTCGCTGTCGCTGCCGTCGGATTTGTCGCTGGTATCGGAGTCGTACGCAGTCATGTTGCGGCGCTCAAGAATCCGAGCAATGGAACTCGCAAAAGGCGCACTGATGTGACGGGTTGACTGCGACGAAGAGCGCTGACCGGCACGCGCCACGGGATCACGCGGTGGAGGAGGAGCGACTGGACGGAGTTGTTGCTGCGAGCCGTTATTGAAAAGGTTAGCGTGACGGATGCCATCCACGCCACAGAGTAAATGAGACGTACCGCTCGGATCTGTTCCAGTAGATTCATCCGCGGTGAGAGGATAGCTCCTCGTGGTGGCGGTGGAGGGGGAGGAGGCTGCTCCTCGTCTTCCGAGTCGACTGGGGCTTGGATGTGGCGCAGCTCCGATCGTTTTGACTGCACATCTTGAAGCAGACTCGGCATTCGAACGAGAACAGGCATTTGCCGGCGCTCTACTGGCGGTGGTGGCGGAGGCGAAGGAGGCGAAGGAGGGGGAGGTGGTACGAAGGATCCTCTGCGACTTGGCCCGAGAGAGTCCGCGCTCTGAAGTCCAGTCGGCTCTGGAGGTGGAGGAGGCGGTGGAATGAAGTCGTCAACATCTTCATACTCCTGTAGAGAGGGCATCGGAGGCGGCGGCGGCGGAGGGGGCTGTCCAGTCGTCCAGGAATCCTCCTCTTCATAGCTGTCGTCCTCGCACATCAGCGCTTGCAGTTGCGAGGGAGGCGGCGGCGGCGGGGGCACGCCGTTCATGTGCGGGTCGTAATACGACAAGCCCTGATCTGTGAAGACGACAGGCTCCTCCAGGCCACCGGTGAACGGCGACACTCCACCGTACACGGGGCTACTCGCTGGCTGGCTGCTGTACTCGACCTCCAGGTCATCGCCCGGATCGTCGATCTCCTGCATGAACGCTCCCGAATACGCGGGCATCTCGATGGGCTTTGAGATCGACCCCGGCGCTTTGGCTTCGCTTCCGTCGTCCTTCGCTGGGGAGACTGCTACTGGAGACCCAGGCTGGATCTCGCCGCTGTGGACGCCCTTTGCTTCGTCTTCCACTTCCTTCACAATCGACAGACTCTTCCTCGTGAGTGATCGCCGTTTTTTCTTTTCTTCGTGCGTCGCCAGGGCAGGAGGCAGTTGCTTGTCGCGAGGCGTCGGCGGCTTGAGCAGCTCCTTGCCTTCCCCTGTGCCGTAGCGCTCCTTCCATGAGCGGATGTTGAGAAACTTCATCTTTTGCTGGATCGCGAGTCGCTCTTTCTCACTCTCCCCGCTCTCGGTCTCAGCTACGGCCGCGGCAGGACTCCCGTCTTCGTTCTGGTTTGAGCCAAGCGTAGCGGCCCCTGCCAAGCCCTGGACGAGGCTCTTCCGCTGTTCTTTTCGGTGGCGACGCCTCTCTTCGCGCTGCTCCTGAGCGTGCTGCTGGCGGAAGGTCTCACGTTGCATCCAGTCCTCCTTGAAGAACTCCGGGTTGCTGTACTTCTTCCGATACTGCAAGATATCCGGACAAAACTCGGCCAGTACCTCAAACGGAGGCAGCGGCTCGCAGCGATCGTACGCCGCATGCGTTGGCTTGGACATCGCTCTTGGCTGGGCCATGAAGCTGAGCTCCGGGACGTGGAGCACGCGGTCTGAGACTTCCTCCGTCGGAAGTCGCTGCTTAGCAGAGACGTCGCCGTCCAGAACCACGGCCGCGAGCGTGTCCACACGATCCACGAGGCCACCGAAGCGTTCGCTGAGGCGGTCGCTGTCAACTTGCAGCTCCGTAAAGATATCAAGCGCATGCGCCGCGACTTGAGCTGCTCAACAGCACACACAGTCAACGAATCGAAAAGCCCCACAATGCAGGAACCGACGCATACCGATCTGGTCGATGACGCCGGCGATGCTGTTGGCGTGGGCTCGTCGCAGCAGATCCTCAGGCGTGAGCACCGGTGTCTGCTGGTTCTGCTGCTGTGCTTGCTGGTCAGCAACACCAGCGGCAGCCTGCGTGCCTGCATAGCGAGGAACGACGCGTGTCACCATCGTCTCTTACTTGTGGAGAGCCCGCGACGCTTCGAGGACAAGGAGATACCAACGAGGATAGATCGAGAATTGGCTATGGCTTGTGGGCTGTTATTAAGCGACCGAGAGGTCGTCGTTAAAGTAGAGATAAAGGCTCGGCTTGTACGTGTGCTCGTCCATATCCAGCTTCTCAAACAGCGGCGTCTCGTCGACGACGCCGTTCTCTTCGAGCGTGAGGTTCATTTGCAACGGCACAAAGTCGCCGTCGTCGAGGAACTTCCACGTGTAGCTCTTGGCGTGGGCATTGTAGCTCAGGTACCGCGCCTGGATGTCATCGATGGTCTCTTCGCAGCATACCTGCAGTGTGTCGCGCTGCTGTGTGAGCACGTTCACGATCTCGATCCAACGCGCTCGCTTCGTGAGGAAGCCGACGACGTACTGAGGGTCGCGCCACCACGGCGTGAGGGCCGCAGTGTTCCACGTCGCTGTTGGCTCCGGCGGCGCCACGTGGAGGAAACGCCCATGAGGGAGGAATGGCAACTCGATGTTGCTCTCTGGATCCACGTGCTTGGTCACCTAGTACATCAATTGACGCCTTGAGAATCAATGAAGACGTAGGCTGTCAGTGAACAGACATGGTACCTCCAGCGTGTCCGGGTCAAACCAGTGGGAGATGTCTTCGCCTGCGTGCTGGACGAGCGGTTGGGTCAGGACTCCTACACAACCACACAGAGGACTCTGTGAGCCGTCACGTTGTCTACATAATGAGCGAGGAAGACCCCAATGCGCGAGCTGTAGCCCTGAGGCCTGCCTGGATGGGGACTCGTACCTCGGTTCCGGATGATGAGATCCGATATGTCGAGCACGCGGTGGTGGATCGCCACCCAGCAGTCCTGCAAACGCCATCAAATAGCCACAAGCATACATCAATCAGTCGCCAGAAGAGCATCACTGAGCATAGAGACAGTCTACAGGACGCACCTCGGCTCGATTGTGGATCGCGACCTCGCGGGCCGTGTAGTAGCGAGTAGCGCGAGGCTCTTTGGATGCCGCGGCCTCCGCAGCCGCTGCCTCAGGCCGCTCTTCTGGATCCGCGTCCGCCATGAGTTCCTATGCGAGTCTCCTGAGCTGTGGGAGCGCCTGGCATCCGCCTGGGATGCGTTGTGTCATTTGTGAAGCCATTTGCCAAATCCGGAGAGCTCACTTGAAACGACGTGTCCCGAATTTGAAGATTTCAGACAAGGGACACAACAGCAACAAATCCGTAATTTTCGGAGAAAATATTTCAAACGTATCGTGTTCTTAACTGCAGTGTTTGCGTTTGGACTTTCAAAATCGTGTGTGTGGTCCCATTTTGAACCGATAGGAAGAAAGCGCGCAAAGGCAGCATGTCGACGCCCCCATCGCGGTATTCGACGCCCGCTGGAGGAACCCAGGCGTCTCGCTCCAAGGAACGAGCGCCGCGAAGTGCTAGCTATGCGCCTGGCTCATCAACTGCCGCAAGCGCGCGCTCTGGAGGTGGCGTGGAAGAGTTTTTATCGCCAGTTTCCAAGTTGAACCGGTCGAAGGAGGCCGCCTTGCGAGAGCAGGAAGAGCGCATGAAGACGATCGCAGACGAACGCGCGCAGCGACTGGCGAGCAAGAGCGGCTCGCGCATATCCACGCCGGCCGCTCTCACGTCCCAGAGCAGCGTGAAGCGGAAGTTAACCGAGCTTGAAGCTGCGGCGGCAGCGGCGACGGCCAGTGCACAGCGACGCTCGTCGTCGTCTGCAGAGAAATCCAAGAAGAGCCGCACACTGTCGCCACCACGCAAGCCAGCGACAAGCTCTGGGTACACGGCGACAACCAGCGCGTCAGCGAGTTCGCGTCGCGTGACGATGCACGGCGGCGAGACAGTGCGGTCCGAGACGAAGAGCTCGTCACTGTCAGCAGCGGCGCTCAGGCGCCACGACCAGCGCCACAGCTACGGAGGGGACCTGAACGACCGTGTGTCAGCGGCCGCTGCCTCGGACGCGGCCGAGAGATACTTGGCGTACGAGAAGCAAGCCGAGCACATGCGTGCAGCGCAGTACAACCCGCCGGCGGCACTGCCTGCCACGCCGCCACAGAGCCACCGCTCCACATCTGCAGGCGCACAGGGTCTCTTTGCACGTCACGCGGTGAGTTTATTAGCATTGCGTTATGGGTCCATGTATAAGTGGTTCTGGCGGAGGTTGACTTTGGCTTTGTATTGTATAAGGACCCCTCTGTCCAAAAGACACCGCCGGAGAGTACGACATCGTCGCCGTTCAAGTTCCCTGACTACGAGAGCTCTGCGGCGTCCTCGGCTAACGGCAGTCCGCTCCCCGTTCTCCGCACGCCGCCACGCGTGGGGGCCAACGCGTCGCCTGTGCAGCTCGTTCCGCGTGGCGACGATGGCATGGTGGATCTGGATCGCGTCTCCAAGGTTTCGCAGCTGGAAACGGTAGAGGGAGATGACATTCTGGCGGCGATGATGACGATGATGACGCCGCGGGTAGGACGCCACTTCCCATCGGAGCAGGCGCGCACGGCGAGCGAAGAGAAGGAGATCCAGTTCTTGCGGCGACGCCGTCTTGCGCGCAAGTCGATTGACCAAAATGCCCCCGTTGTCACGAAGAATCTGCTCAAGACCTCGTGGGAGTTTGATCAAGTGCTGGAGCCGGTGAGTTCCCCGTCGACTGGTGCGATTCGTCGGCGTATCGTGTCCAAGGAAGCGCAGCAGGCTCGGGATGACGCGGAAAACGCAAAGGCGGAGGCTGCAGAGACTGGCGCGCTCATCGACGATGATGACGACGACGATGACGAGACCACCGAGTCCAAGGTCGAGCGCTTCAGCCAGGCCAAGCAGTGGAGTCTACGCCGCTTCGTCATGTGGATGCTGGTCGGTGCGAGTGCCATTTGTGCGTTGGACGTCGGCTTCCCGCTCCTGCTCAGTCTGTTCGCACCGCCTCAGCCGTTCTGTGATAGCAACACGTCGCTGCTGGGTGAGATGGGTGGTGAAGATGTCGCGCTGATCCTTGCGGGAGACAAATCCGAGTTCACGGCGCTGCAGCCCTACCGAGCCGAGTGTCGTGCGTGTCCGCTCTTCGGAGTGTGCTCCAAGGGCGCGTTGGTATCGTGTTTGCCGCCACTGGAGGAGCGCAACGGCGCCTGCGTCGAATCCAAGGATGTGCAGCAGGCGCTCGAGCAGATCGCCAAGTCGATTGAGAAGTACGTCGTGGACAAGGCGACTGGCCAAGTGTGCGGGACTCCTCAGCTGCCTTCGATATGGGATGCGACCGGCTCCAGCTGGAACCTCGAAGAGCTGACTGCCGCTCGCGTGGTCGTCATGCTCTCCGAGCTCAAGGAGCTGGTGCTGAAATCGCCGTTTGCGGAGACGCTCATGAACATTTCCATCGAGGCGGTCGCCGGAAACGTAGCGGCAGAGTACGTGTTCAACCGCTCGCTGGATCTCGCGCTCTCGAGCTTCCAGAAGATCACGCAGGTGAGCTTTGAGCAGATGGCCCACTTCGTCGGCAGCAAGCAGACCGAGCGTGGCGACATGCTGATCCAGTTCTCGACGAGCATCGCGCCGTTCTCGTGCCGTGCGCGCAACCAGTTGCTGACGCACGCGCACATCATCGCCATTGCAGTGGTGCTGCTCGCGCTGTCAACTCTGCTGTACCGCCGTTGGCTCATGTACAAGACCCAGCGCGCGCTCGTGGATCGGCTCGTGAAGGAAGTGCGCTACTTTTTGGTCGGCCGAACGCACCGCTCGGAGCGGTTCTACCCTGCCAACCACTTGCGCGACAACCTGTTCGACACGCTGCCCAACGTCTCCCCGCGCGACCGCAAGTGGCTGCGCGAGTCTGTGTGGCCCAAGGTCGCGACTCTCGTCGGCGAAGACTCGCGCGTCCACTGTCGCATTGCTCCGTACGTTTGTTTGTTTGCGTTGACTGCAGCGCATTGGGTGATGGTGAATCTGACGGACATGGCTTTGTTTGTTGTAGAATCCACGGCAAGCAAATGGTGGTGTGGGAGTGGATCTCGTCCAACTCGCCCAACGTCAAGGCCGAAGAGAAGCGCAAGCTCCGCGCGCGCAACCCTCGCAAGCGCTACTCCATCTAGGTATTTTGTCTACACGCTGCATCCATTTTGAACAGTGGTGGTGGAAAGAGTCGTAAATGTGTGATAATGCTAAATTACGGATTGTGGATGCGGTGCTGCTACGTCGAACAAACTAGGGCGCCTGCGCAGGGTCGGTCGCTTCGCTGCTGAGCGCTCGTCGGTCGCGCACGGCCTGTGCCAGCTCGCGCAGAGCCACGACTGTGTCTTCCCAGTTGATGCAGGCGTCCGTGATGCTCTTGCCGTACACCAGCGTGGACGGGTCGTCGCCGAGCGACTGGTTGCCTTCGACGATGTTGGACTCGATCATGAGCCCCAGCACGTTCTGGTGGCCGCCCTTGATGAGGTCCGCCAGGTACGTCGACACCTTGAGCTGGTTGGCGTGGAGCTTGCGCGAGTTGCCGTGCGAACAGTCGACCATGACCTTGGACGGCTGCTTGGCCTTGGCGAGCTGCGTGGCCGCCTGGTCAATGTGCTCGACTTCGTAGTTGGGGCCGTGCGAGCCGCCGCGCAGGATCACGTGGCAGTCGCTGTTGCCCTTGGTCATGACGATGGACGCCAGGCCGTGCTCGTTCAGGCCCAGGAAGTTGTGCGGGCACGAGGCCGACACACAGGCGTCGACGGCGATCTTCATGTCGCCGCTCGTGCCGTTCTTGAAGCCCACAGGCATCGACAGGCCCGACGTGAGCTCGCGGTGCAGCTGCGACTCGGTCGTACGCGCGCCGATGGCTCCCCAGGCGACGAGATCCGCCGTGAACTGCGGCGAGATCGTGTCCAGGAACTCGAGCGCGACGGGCAGACCGAGCGCGTTCACGTCCAGCAGCAGCTTGCGCGCGACGCGGAGTCCCTTATTGATGTTGAACGACTGGTCGAGATCCGGGTCGTTGATGAGGCCCTTCCAGCCCACAGTCGTGCGCGGCTTCTCGAAGTAGGTGCGCATGATGATGAGCAGGTCCTTGGACAGCTCGTCGGCGAGCTGCTTGAGGCGGTTGGCGTAATCGAGCGCCGCCGCGACGTCGTGGATCGAGCACGGACCGACGACCACGACAATGCGGTCGTTCTTGCCGTGGAGAATGTCCGACACGCCCTGACGCGCCGCTGTCACCGTCTCGTACACCTCGGGCGTGACGGGCAGCTCCTCGATGACGCACGACGGCGGCACGAGCGGCCGGATCTTGGTGACCTTGAGGTTCTCGAGCTTGGCGCGCTTGCTCTGGCGGGCCTCCTCCTCCGCGGCGCGCTGCTGCTGGCTGAACGACAGCGAGCGGACCTTGGTCATGGTGTCTGTGTGCTGAAGGCGTGGGGTGGGGGCTTGGCGGCAACTGCAGGAATGAATTTGGGACAGAAGGACACGGCCACGAAGCGGTTCGGTCTCACTTGCGTGATTGATGATGGAGGAGGGGGTACTATATCCACCAATCAGGAGGGCAGTGGTGTTGGAAAGTGTTGTTTGATTGGACGAAATGAACGCGCAAGATGTTGACCGAATGCGCAACGACACCAGGCGGAGTGGTGGAGCGTCTAAGCAGCGTTGAGACCACAAGCCGCACGTTTCTACCAGCAACTTGTGAGAGACCACCGCCTCGAAGGCGAGACATTGGCTGTGTGTGTCTTATGTTTTGGAGGTGGAGAATGCGAGATGGATGCGAGCTGATGGCGTACGGCAAGCGAATCCAATTATTAGAACCCCAGGGTTGAAGTCTGTTGTAATCCCCCATGGGCTGACATACTGGAGTTGATGAATCTTCCAAGACCCAATCACATCACCGGAAACGTTGTCTCAGCTAGACTAAGCCAGCAGTATTGTACCCCAGGTAGACTAAGCCAACTGTTTTGTACCCCAGGAGGGAGCTGTAATTTCTGCCTCCGCGCTCTGTTGAAAGCAGGAGCGACGACTGCCGAGGGGCTTCTAATGAGAATACGATACGAACGTTCTAGTTGCCTGTTTCTAACTGCCACGCTCTTTCTTTGAAGTCGCCAGCACCATCTGTGACAGGCCCCTCTCAGAGACCTATCCCTTAGTATACAGCAGCGCCCAGTATACGGATTTCGTATACGCCTGACTTTCAATCTGAAGAAATTCTTCCCGCTGTTGTTTTCCGTTGGGTTGCGTTGACCAATCATCGCACGTGCATGGGTTCTTTTGAAGCCACCCGAATGCCTTGCTTAGACTCGGGATAGACGAAGGAGTTGGATTTAGAACCAGCCGACGTGTGACAACAGCCAGTTTAGATTTAGACTGCCTCGCGTCCTTCGCATTTTCGACGCGACCAACATGACGGCGATCATGGGCGGACCCTCATCACACGCGGAAGGCGCGCACTTCGCGTCGCTGCCTGCAGACCCCCTGGCGGCGTACGCGCTGGGCATGCTGCACATCTTGCAGCGCCAGCGCCATGCTGTCCAATGCAGTGTCTCCGACGATCAGACGCTCAGTGAAGGCGACGCCATCGCGGCGCAAGTGCTGCTCTTCTTGAGCGATGCGCACGTAGCTTCCGACCAAAAGCTAGCTCTCGTAGCCGCCATTGAACACGCCGCGGACATGGACGACGTCAAGCAAGCGCTGCTGCACCACGAGCTGCAAACTGGCGGTCTGGCGGCTCTTAACGGCGTCGTATTGGCCAATCAGGAGTCTGGAGATGGGGACGCCACGGCGGCGGATTCACGCCGAGACAGCGAGTGCCAGACGCTGCCACAGGACGCGCACGACGGCCACCACAGCGAAGAGGAGATCCCCGAGGCGCTGGGCTGCGCGGTCTGCTGCGGTACGTGGCGCCACGGCTGCTATCCGATGAGATGAGATGTCATGTCGCGGTGGCACTGACTGTCCCATGCTGTTCGTTCGTGCTGTATGTAGATGAGTTGATGCTCAAGCCCGTGAGTCTGCTGTGCGGCCACTCGTTCTGCAAGCGCTGTCTGGACATGTGGCTCAAGAGCTGCGCGAGCTGCCCGACGTGTCGCCAGCCCGTGGTCCGCAGCACGCTGTCGGCGTCCACGACGGCCGTGAACCTGGCGCTCCACGAAGTCATGACGGCGCTCTTCCCCGACAAGCTCAAGCAGCTCGAAGACCGCGACCAGATGCAGCGGCTCGACGAGCTGCGCGTGCTCATCGCGCACTCGATCCAAACCGGCCAGTCGATCCGCGAGCTCGTGGCGCAGCAGACGCAGCACCACGACGGCGCCCACGACGCGCAGGCCGACGTCACGCACTTGCTGGAGCACGACTCGGAGCTGCAGGAGCAAGTGCTGGCGGCCGAGATCCGCGAGCGGCTCCGCAAGGAGCGCGCGCTGCGAGAGGCCTCGCGCAGGCGCCACATGCTGGCGTACTGCGGCGCGGCGTCCAACTCGCACGCGCAGATGCTGACGGCCGCCATGCCCGTGGTGCGGGAGGCGCCGTCGCCCAGCGTCCAGAGCATGCGGCCCGTGAAGAAGTACGTGCCGCCGCCCCACGTGAGCAAGAAGGCGGCGTTCTTCGGCAGTCTGATGCGCCGCATGCACGCGTCCAGCGGAGACGACGCCAGCCAGGCCCAGGCCCACGAGCGGAGACGCTGAGCCGCGGCGAGCGTCAGATAAAACACATGAATAGGACAGGGGACTGGACGATGATGATGGTAGGAGCCGGCGTAGCTAGCTCTGCCAAGAGAGCAGTGAGCCGATTTTGAATGCAACGGGTTTGTAGGAAAATGGGTTCATTAGTAGTTGGGTTTATTAGAGTCTAGTGGTTGATGAAGAAGGCCTGGAGGAAGCCGATGACGAGCCCGAGCACACCGCCCATGAGCACGAGCTTCCACTCGTCCTCCTGGAAGATCGGGTGCAGCAGCTGCTCGAACTGCTCGCTCGAGAGCGTCTTCATCTTCTCGCGCAGCGTCGTCTCGAGGTCCATGGCCTCGGTCGCGTACGCCTCGATCTGGCGCAGCGACTGCGGGAACGCGTTCACGATGTGGTCGGTCACGTCCTGCTTCATGCACGCGAAGGTCTCCTCTCCGAGCCCGAGGCTCGCGATCTGCTCCGTCGCGGCCGTGGCCTCGTGGACGGCGCGCTGCACGTTGTCGTACACGAGCTCGAAAAGCCGGTCCGAGTACGGGCCTTTGAGGATCGCGTCGATGATGTTGCGCGACGTGAGCACCTCCGAGGCCACGAGCTGGCCGTACACCTCGGCGACTTGGCTCTGACGACGCAGGAAGAGACCGTGGAGCGTGAGTTTGCCAAAGCAAAGCTTCTTGGGCTCCACGGGCTCGAAGATCATCTTGAGCGCGAGCCAGTTGGTGATCGTGCCGACCACGAAGCCCACGACGGGGAACACGACGATGCGGTTCGAGTAGAAGAACCAGAGCCCCATCTGCAGCAGCCCGAAGAGGAAGCCCATCCAGGCGCCCGAGTTGCGGATGAACGCCAGCTCCTGGTACCCGCAAGTCACGAACATGTTGACCAGTAGCTGCTTGTCCTTGCAGAAGTTGGCCACGACCATGTCCTCGAGGTCGAACACGTCCTCGATGTTGTCGCGCAGCTCGACCATGAGCGACTCGATGTGCTGCGGCGCCTCCTCCTTGACCTTCTCGACGATCTCCTCTTTGATGTCCTCCGACAGCACGCCCCACAAGTCCGGGTTGTACTTGGTCGCCATTTGCTCGATGATCTCGCGGATCGTGCCGAACAGCAGCGGCTCCAGTTCGTCGACGATGCGGGACGGCTCGAGCTTGGCGAACACGTCGCTCACGCGCAATAGCTGCGTCGTCATGATGCGCACGGCCTGGCGAGCCATCTTCTCGGCCTTGTGCGGCACGATGCCCTGCCAGCCACAGCCCGTGTTGGTGCCTGGGATCTGCAGACAGCCGAGGTAGTTGAGCGGGTAGAACGTCATGTACAGCGCCAGCCAGATGTGGATGTACGTGAACGCCACGCTCACGATCGGGATCGAGCCGTACTTGAGCAGTTGGTGCGAGCTCACACCGGCGTCCTCGAGCGGATCCTTGAGCACGGTAAAGCACAGGATCGCCAGCACGATGAACACTGCGGTGAGCGCCAGCACGGGGATCGTGGGGATCTCCACGACCGGAGGGAACTTGACGGGCTTGCGAGGGCCGACGACGGTCTTGTCGCTGTCAACGGACGCCCCGCGAAGCTGGCGGCGTGGCGAAGGCAGACCCTTGGGCGTAAAGTCGGTGACGATCGTGAGCGTATCCGAGCCATCTTCAAAACTGGCCGCGACTTGGACCATCCCCAGCAGCGTGAACCGCAGCGACGTGGCCAGCTCCTGCGGCTGCAGTTGGGCCCATTGGGCCGCGGGCAAGTGGACCACTTCGTAGCCCGTGTACTTGCGGAGCTGCGACGTGAGCCGCTGGAAACGGCCTTTCTCAAAGCGACGCAGCCATTGCTCAAGCTGCTTGGGCGTCCAGTCCTCCGGGTTCACGAGCAGCGCTTCCTTGCTACTCATGTCGCAGTCGGCAGCGTTGTCGACGCGCTGAGCTGATGCCAGGCGAGGTGATCAGGCTTCACGCTTCGAGCGAGAGTTGGAGACTGGCGTCTGAGAAGCTGAAAACGGACGACAGTCCGGAACCGACTAAATATGCACCTTCACCACCATCATGACGTACGATCGCATGTGCGCGCTAATCAGAGAAGTCGCACGCGACGAAGGCCTCGCTCTCCGGAGATCCAGGAGCCACACAGTCGCCTTGAAGTTGATGGTCTCACATCCCTGGAATACCACATCACTAAATCACCACCGCAATCATCCTCCACTCACCCACGCCATGCACATCATCATCATCTATCTATTTGCATACCCATCCGTACGTACGTTCGTATCCACAAAGCACCAACGCACCTCAACTTACTGCTCCTCGCTGACAGCAGCGGCGACGCCTGCAGTCTCCGCCTCTTCGACGACTGGCTGCGCAGTAGTCTCCTCTGGCTTGACTCGCTTCTGCTTGGAGGACGCCGCCTTCGGTCGCGACTGCTTGCTCTTCTCAATGCGGAGGCGGATCGAGTTGAGTGGCTCGTACACCGAGTTGTCCATGAGCGGCAGTAGCGCGCGGCGGATGCTGTTGTACATCTCCGGGTTCAGACTCTCTTCCGTGGCGAGCATCTTCTTGACGCGGTGGCGCTCCTTGGGCTCCTCAAAGCACGCCGGGCAGTTCTCGTTGATCACGGGCAGACGCGAGTCGTACGCAAACTTCTTGAGCTCGTGCTCTCGCACGTAGGCCAGCGGACGCAGGATCTCGACGTCATTCTCGTCGTTCCAGTACTTGGCCTTCATGGTACGAAGCTGGCCGTTGTGGATCGCCGACATGAAGAAGCTCTCGGCCAGATCGTCCAAGTGCTGCGCCAGCACGAGCTTGTTGAAGTTGTTCTTGCGGCAGCACGAGTACAGCAGGCCACGCTTCATACGCGCACAGTAGCTGCACAGCGAGTCGCCCTGCATCTCACACGTCGCACGCTCGATGATGTTCTCCGACAGGTAGTGGTACTCGACGCCCAGCGCCTTCATGTACTCCTTCAGCGAGCTCGGGTCGAACGACGGCGTCTGCGGATCCACAGTCGCACAGGCCAAATAGAACTTGACGGGCGCTCGCTTCTGCACGTTGAGCAGGATGTGGAGCAGGCTGAGCGAGTCCTTGCCGCCCGACACGCCGAGCAGAATGCGGTCGCCCTCCTGGATCATATCCCACTGCATCAGCGCCTGGCCGACCCAGCGCATCATCTTCTTGCCGGGCGTCGGGAAGAGCTTCACGGCCGCCGTCTTCTCGGCCATTTGAGACGTCGTCTGTTGCGTACGCGACAAGTTCGCAGCCGCGTCCACCACGGGAGCCGCGACGTTGAGGTTGCAGGACGGGAACGCAGTGGCCGACGTCGAGCGCAGTGGGTACTTGCCACCAAGCTCACGGTTGGCAGTGGTGGCCACAGGAACAGGGCAGCAAGTGCCAGTCTGGCACACGCTCTGAGCGGCGATGCTAGGAGCAGGCGTGGCAGCAGAAGCCGCCACGGTCTCCTCTTCCTCCGAGACTTCCCACTGGTGCTTCAGCGAGCCGTCGAGGTAACGCTGCGGCTGGTACGGACCAGAGATCGTCGACGACAGCACAGGCGACGCGCCCTTCTTCAGCGCCTCCGCCGCCTCCGCTGGGTACAGGAACCATCGCAGCGCCTCGTAGCTCTCCTCTAGCATCTGGGTCGCCGACGCAGCGACCGAACCGTTGGCCTTCGCGCCAGTGTCAGCCGCGAGTTCGCGGGCCAAGGCGAAGTTGTCGAGACGGTGCTGCTTGATGGACTCGACCGTCGTGGGCTTGGCTGGCTCGGCCTTGGTGGCAGTGGCGGCGTCGCCCGTGAGGTTCATGGAGAAGTGCGAGAGCCACTTGCGGTTCGGGAACTTGGTGAAGCGCGACGTGTGCTTCCACGCGCCGCTCTTGTGGTTGAACTTGTACTGCGGCAAGAACTTCCAGCCTTCCTCTGCGATGAACTGGATGGCCTCGAGGATGTAGTCGACCTCGTCGTCCTCCATAAAGTACGGGAAGCTCATGCGCGAGAAGCCCGGGCGCAGCATCTCCTTCTTCTCGATCAGCGCGCGCTCGAGTGCCAGCACGTCGTCCTTGGCCATGCCCAGCAATCGCGTGGCGTACGGGCCTGCACACTGGCATCCGCCACGGGTCTGGATGCCGAACAGATCGTTCAACAGCGCACATACAAAGTTGTAGTGCAGGAAGCGGTCGCCGCAGCGGATCAAGAACGAGAAGATCGGCAACTGGTCCAGTTCGGCGTCGTCGTGGCGGCCCAGAAGCACGACCTTGTCGTTTGCAGCGAGCGAAGAGCGCACGCGCGCAACGTGCTTGCGCTCCAGCTCCATGATGTGCTGGGCGCCGATACGCTGCTTGATCTCAAACGCCAGGCCCAGGCGGATGCTGCCCAGGATGTCGGGCGTGCCGCCTTCCTCACGCTCTTCACGGTTCGACAGGTAGCGGTGGTCGCGCTCCGTGACGAAGAACACCGTGCCACCTCCTGGCGTCGTCGGCACGGC
>JAADXN010000549.1:0-20482 GCA_023337875.1 Pythium apleroticum | reverse complement strand
GCCCCAATCGGATACTCAGACAGAATCGGCAAAGCCGCTGTTATTGCGGATTGTGAGCAATAAAGACATCTTCATCTCGGCCGGCAGTGTGGTTCCGCAGTCATCACGGGTCGAATTGGTCCGCTAGGATCAGCAGCTCAGCTCTGAAGAGCAACTCCCCCGCGAATGCGTGATGTTGATGCCAGCTAGCCCAGGCGGCAGCGGAGAGGGAGAGAGTAAAAACGACAGCTGAGAGATTCGAACTCTCGCGGGTTTCCCCACTAACTTAGCAGGCTAGCGCCTTAACCACTCGGCCAAGCTGTCATGCTCATCCTCTTTCCCAAATATGAATGACTATACGTTTATTTACTCCTTGCTCGCTTCTATGGAGATCCAACGCGGCATTGCTTACTTCAGCTCATCTATTCCGTAGCATATGGACTCCTTACACTCACTCCAGTTGTGTTTGCTCTTGTTCTCTGCAGCGACATGACTAGTAGGCGGATACAGCAGTTCAGAATTATTCAAACACGTGAGTTTTCTCGAGGGTCCACTTTCACCCCTTGTTCACTTTTTCTCGACAACGCTCTCGAATTCATCAAAACGGTACCCTTTTTAACACAGACTTTCTGAGTCAACTGCACAAAAAATAGCCAAAAGGGGGAGGTGAAAAAATAATGAAATCGGGGTTTGAGTTTTTCCAGGATGTAAAAATGATATCAGACAGTTTTTTATCTGTAATCGGCATCCCCGTGAGCGAAATATTGGCTGCTCTATACACCTTTAAAGTGTGCACCTTCTGGCCATCATGCACGGATATCGCTGTACCGTCCCTCAGATAAAACTTTATCCTCATATTTTATGGAAAACATCATATATAACAGGTAAGTTTCCCGATGCATACAAAAACCAAGTCAATAGGTACCAGTGAATTGGTACAAATTGAACCTAGCCCTATGTGACAAGAAACATACTGACGTTTGTATCGAAAAAACGATGACCATGTGGGCAAAAGCTGCTCTATATTTGGCCGAGAATTCTTTTTGTCCGCCCGTTTCCCCATCATCTGTGGTTCAATTCGTGAAATAACAACGCTAGAATCAGGTTGAAACACCGAATTTTACGCTGATACCCTTTTCCATCAATAATGTGTTCCCGATTTCCTAATTTTTTTCGACCTCCCCTTTTTGGTGTAGTTGACGGATAAAGTCTGTGTTAACTTTACGAGGGATTGAAAACTTCATATTCCAGATGGAAAGGAAAACCCAGAGCACACCAGCCATCAGTCAGCTGGCACATTCGCGCCTTAGCCAGCAGATCACGGACTAGCTGGAGTGAATTCAGAGCCAGCTTCCGTGTAAAGGCACACGTGATAAGTGTGACGCTGGAGATGGCAGTTTGTGCCGAGCACGAAGTCGTGTGGTGGTGTGTGGTGGTGTGCATATGTTGCACTTGACGGAGAATACTTCAGCATTCGCGGACACCTGAAATGAACATCTTGAGCGAGGTTTTTCGTTTATGTCTTCATTTTCGCCAACTAGAGGTGAGAATGAAGAAACCTCCACCTCTCGAAAATGACGTTTCTCAGAAATTAGCTTGAACCCAGTATATCCAGAACTTCATTTCAGCGATTAGTCAGAGTTACAGAATGCCGGTTTTAGTGAAAATGAAGATCGGATGCGCGATCAAATCCGACTCTAGATGTATTTTCTATCAGTTTTAGGCATTGTCTGTCTGCTACAGACAAGCCGGAACGTCGTTGCTCATCCAGCCATCACTTATTTATAACCACAAAAGTTGTGCGCCAAGGATGTGCATCGACCAGGAATTTTACCCTTCGGTTTAGTCGAGTTGCATCTGGGGTAGTACTGATTTCGGATAAGCAATATCTTTCACCAAAATCTTGCTGACAAATTCTCGATCATTCGTTTCGACGCGCGGATGAGGAATTTGTCGTTTGGTTACCAAAAATAGTCCAAATTAGTCTTGCCTATTTGATATATACAAAAATAGCCAAATATAAGGAGCTACTTGAAGTATATTACAGCGAATGGAGACGAACTAGCGTGCAGGTGTGGTTATAACTGGTTCTCGTCTCAAGTGGATATGGTTAAAACATCCCTTGACCAAGAGCCATTCTCGTCCGCTGGTTCCCAGTCACATCTGCGACCGCGTTGATGATGATGCTACTGCGTCGCCACACTGGCGCGCGTGGCGTGCTCGCACCGAGACGTCTCGGAGCTGCGCTTGTCCGTGCAAACGCATCGTCGACGTCGTCTTGGGAAGCCATTGAGAGCAAGTGGCAGCAGCGCTGGGCGCAGCCGCGCGCGCCGCCCGCTGACGGCAGCAAGCCCACATTCTACTGTCTCGCCATGTTTCCGTACCCGTCGGGGCAGCTGCACATCGGGCATGTGCGCGTGTACACGATCAGCGATTGCGTTGCTCGGTTGAAGCGCATGCAGGGCTTCGAGGTACGTTGTACGATCAGAATCTAAGAGCTAGCGAGACGGGTGGAGCTGAATGCTGCGTGTCTTTGGTGGCAGGTGATGCACCCTATGGGCTGGGACGCGTTCGGTTTGCCCGCCGAGAACGCCGCTATTGAGCGCGGCATCTCGCCAGCCGACTGGACGGTCAAGAACATTGCGCAGGCCAAGAGACAGCTTCAGTCGCTCGGAATCCAAGTGGACTGGGACCGTGAAGTCACGACTTGCGCCGAGGATTACTACAAGTGGACGCAGTGGCTGTTTCTGCAGCTCCACGAAAAGGGTCTGGCATACCGCAAGGAGGCGCTCGTCAACTGGGACCCGATCGACAATACGGTGCTCGCGAATGAACAGGTGCGCGATGGTTCTGGTGAGTCTCCGCGAAGAGAAGACTAATGCGAACGATCTTCATTGTTGTGTAGGTGGATGCTGAGGGCCGATCGTGGCGCTCGGGTGCTATTGTTGAGCAGCGTTCACTCAACCAGTGGTTCTTGCGTATCACGGACTATGGCGATCGTTTGCTTGATGATCTCGACAAGGTATGCACCTGGTTTTGTGTCTTCCCCCTTTCAACGTCGTCTGGCTTACCCATTTATTGCTCCTGTTACACAGTTGACTCATTGGCCAGAGGCCGTGAAGCGTATGCAGGCTGCGTGGATCGGACGCTCCAAGGGCTCTCGCGTGTCGTTTGGCGTAGATGTCGCCGACGTGGAGCTGCCCGTGTTCACGACGCGCGTGGACACGATCTTTGGTGTGTCGTTCGTCTCGCTGGCTCCTGAATGCCCCATCGTCGACGCATTGCTGCCCCACATTCCTCCATCCCGTCTGAATGACGTCGAAAACTACATCTCGCGTGTCAAGAAGCTCCCAAAGGAAGAAAGGACCAAGGGAGAAACGACAAACGGAATCTTCACTGGCCTCCATGCCGTCCACCCTCTCACCGGCGACAAGGTGCCGCTGTACCTTGCGGAGTACGTGCTTCCTCAGTACGGCACCGGTGTTGTCATGGGCGTGCCTGCGCATGATGAGCGTGATTACGCCTTCGCCCAACACCACCAGCTCCCTATCAAGACCGTGATCCAGCCAACAGAGCCCACTGAGTCGGACGTCATCTCGGAGCACGGCGTGCTTCAGAATAGCGGAGATTTCACGGGCTTGACGTCAGCGGCTGCAATCACCAAGATCAACGAGTGGCTCACTGCTCGCGGTATCGGCGAAGAGACGACGCAGTTCCGGCTTCGTGACTGGTTGGTCTCACGTCAGCGCTACTGGGGTGCTCCTGTTCCGGTGATTCACTGTAAGGAATGCGGCCCAGTGGGTGTCCCCACTGAAGACTTGCCTGTTCGCCTGCCTCACATTGGTGGCACCAACACGGAGAACTTGAAGGGTGGTGACGGCGAGTCGCCACTGGCGCGAATGTCAGAGTGGCGTCAGTGCAAGTGCCCCAAGTGCGGAGGAGATGCCGAGCGCGACACCGACACGCTCGACACCTTCGTGGATAGCTCGTGGTACTTCCTGCGCTACTGCGATGCTCGCAACGATGCACTTGCTTTCCAGCCGGAGGCCGCTCAAAAGTGGATGAAGACCAAGGGTGTCGACATGTACGTCGGTGGCATCGAGCATGCGATTCTGCACCTGCTGTACTCGCGCTTCTTCACCAAGTTCCTCTACGACCAGAAGCTGGTGAGCACCGATGAACCCTTCGCGCAGCTCTTAGCTCAGGGCATGGTGCTCGGCAAAACGTACAAGGCTCCAGGCTCGATGCGGTACCTTAAGCCAGAAGAGTACACCGTCGGCGAAAACGGCCGCGTGGTGGAGGCTGCGACCGGACTGGAAGCTGTTGCTGTCTGGGAGAAGATGTCCAAGTCCAAGTACAACGGCGTGGATCCCGAGCACATTCGCAGCAAGCACGGCGCCGATGTGACGCGCCTCGCCGTCCTCTTCAAGGCACCCCCAGCTCACGAGCTCGAGTGGGATGAGTCGGATCTCGCTGGCCAGTCCCGTTGGCTGCTGCGTATCTGGAACCTGATTGATCAGTCCATCTCGGCGTCCTCGGTTGGCTCGTCGTCTGCGAGCAGCTCCTCAGAGGAGCACGAGCTTCGCCTGCAGCTTCACTCGTCCATCAAGCGCGTGTCTGAGGCACTGGAACTGCACCAATCGTTCAACGTCGCGATCGCCGAGCTGATGAAGCTGTCCAATCTCCTCCAGGACCACAAGCAGCTCAACAACACGCGCGTGTACCACGAGGCCCTGGAGGCTCTGGTGAAGATGTTGGCCCCGCTCGCACCACACAGCGCGTCGGAGATGTACGAGCGCTTGAAGATCTCTGGCTTGAGCGTCGTGGATCCTGCCGTGGACGCCGACGTGGACGTCCACGAGAGCGCGTGGCCTCGCTTCGACCCGGAGCTGCTCGCCCAGGCGCAAGTCAAGATCGTGCTGCAAGTGCAGGGCAAGTCGCGCGATACGGTGCACGTGCCAGCCGACATGCAGGGCAACCAAGAGCATGTGCTCGCAGTGGCCATGGCCTCCCAGGCCGTGCAGAAGCACCTGCAGGGCAAGACGATCCGCAAAGCCATTCTCATTCCTCCGAAGAAGCAAGGTGCCCATGGCCTGCTCAACATTGTGGCTACATAGATATTGAGCCGATAAGAACTGAATAATCGGCACAACTGTTAGAAACATTGGAGCGAAGAAGTGTGACGCGAAGGTTGTCTGAATGTAGCTCTGAAACTCCCTCTGGTCTTTGCCTCCAAATGCGGATCTCGCAGCGATACTGAAACCAAGTGACTTGGCGCACAGTCCCCAAACGCGAGGAGCTTCTGAGTGAGCCAAACACAGTCACCTGCGTCAAAGGAGAGAAGCGGAGACGAAGCAGATACGATGGTGGTGGCCGCAGGAGACATCACGACGTTCAACATCCAGCACGGCTACGTGGAGGGCTTGGTGCGCGGCCTGCGCTCGGGCTTCCTGGACGACGTGGACTACCACCACCTCACGCAGTGCGAGTCGCTGGAAGGTGCGAGGCGCAGACCCACATCCCCATGATGGCGCTGGAATCCAGCGTATTAACGTTGCTATGCACGTGCGCGGCGTTGCAGATGTGAAGCTGAACCTCCAGGAGACGGATTACGACCAGTTCCTGGCGGATGAGGTCCGTGCGGGAAAGCGCTGGTGGAGTAGCATGGAAATGGACTCACTGACGTGGGCACGTGGATTTCATATGTGACAGTCAGCGATCGCTTCCCCTGCGCTGATCCAGGCCGGCACGACCAACAAGCTCGTGGAGGAATTCCACTTCTTGCGTGCGCAGGCCATGGAGCCGCTCGGCGAGTTCCTCGATTTCATCACGTGAGTTTGCGGTGTGACTGTCGGACGAGAAGGGTGATCGCATTAGTGACGATGGGATTTACGATGCAGCTACGAGTACATGATCGACAACGTCATCTTGCTGCTCAAGGGCACGTTGAACGGCCGTGACGTGAACGAGCTCATTCCTCAGGTAACAAGCATGCCAATGGCAGACTATCTGCACGAGTCTCACGGTTTTGTGGCTGCGAACAGCTCCACCCGCTTGGCAAGTTCGAGGATTCGATCATGCGTAGCATCTGCGCTTTCGAGCCGAACTCGAAGGGATACTCGGACCTCTACGAGACTGTTCTCATCGACACGCCGATCGGTACGCAACAACGAAAACAGCTAGGACAGGCAGACCAAAACTGATCAATGGTTCGTGACAGGAACGTACTTCAGCCAGTTCCTGGAAGAAAGCGCGTCCGGCGATCGCATGGATGGCACCTCTGAAGTCCGTAACGTGCTTGAGGAGGTTCAGATGGAACTCATCAAGAACAGTATGCTGAAGCTGTGGCTCGAAGACTTCTACAACTTCTGTGTGGTAGGCGCCACCGCGATATGCACATCTGGATCGATTTGAGCACTCACGTCTGATCTGTTATGCTCTCTACCCACGTAGTCTGTCGGAGGCGATACCGGTATCATCATGGGCGAGATCCTGAAGGCGCGTGCTGATCGTATCGCCATCAACATCACGCTCAACTCGTTCGGCACGCCGCTGAACGAGCCAGCGATGCGAATCTCCGACCGCAAGCCGCTGTATCCTTCGATTGGCACGCTGTACCCAGAAGCGACCGAGAGATTAGGCGAGGCGGGTGACGAGTCAGCTCTGGGTGCTGCGCTCGACCCATATCCTGTGTACCGCAAGATCTGGGAGATCCACCAGTCGCAGGGCGTGGACAACAAGTCGATCGACGACGCGTTTTACGAGCGCGACGTGCAGATGTGCGAGTTGGCGTTCCAGAGTCAGATGCACTTCGGTACGTCTGTGTTCATGCTTGGCCCTCTTGCCGATGAACCAAAGAGCTGACAGGACGACGTGTGCTTGACTTTTGCAGCCAGCTTCTACGCGTACGTCAAGTTGAAGGAGCAGGAGGTGCGCAACATCGTGTGGATCTGTGAGTGTATCGTGCAGAAGCAGCGCGACGCGATCAACAACTTCATCCCGATCTTCAGCGACAGCGCGCCGTGGCGCTCGAACAACCAGGGCAAGAAGCACTAGCCAGAAGACAGAGAGGAGAAGTGGAGTTTACTGCAAGTTGATGCAGGCAGGCTTCCGGGTGAGAAAGGCGGCGCCTGAATTCGCGTTGATTCAATACCCATATAATGTATACCGCTTTAATCTAGTACTACCCTGGTATGAAAACCCGGATCTTGGACTTTTGGGTGGTCATCTTCAGGTTCACAATCGTCGGAGCTGCTCGGTTGACACGGCAACAAAAGCAAGCGGTGGCGATGGCGATGGCGATGGCGATGGTGCGTTCCGGTGGTTTCCTGCTGCGTGCATAGTAGCTCACTGTGGACATCTATGCTGGTTGCAGAGGCGTACGCTTCGAATGACGGCGGCGCGGCGCTCGTTTTCGTCGTTTTCTCAGACGACAATTTTCGATCGCGGTAGGGCGGAAGTGCGAAGATGCCCACGGGAGCAAGGGATCGTGCTGACGTTATGCTTGCTTCGTCATTGGCGCAGCGGTCAAGAGACAGCAGCGCAACAACATCGCTGCGCTGGCGGATGGTGAGGAGTACGAATACCTGAAAGACGAAGTGGCTCGTCGTCTGGTGGATCGCCTGGAGGACATTGACCGCGAGTTCCCAATGGCGCTCGACCTCGGCTGCGGCAGCGGACATATCTACAAGACGCTCAGTGTTGACGACGGCCTTGGTGGCGTCAAGATGCTGCTGCAGTGCGACTCATCGGAGAAGCTGCTGCTCCGTGACGTTGAAGAAGAGCGCGAAGATATTGGCTCACGTACGACTGTCGTGGACGATCTTCTCGATGCTCTACCTAGGACTGACTCTCAATTTGCAGTGCAAACCAAGCATCTGATCGTGGATGAAGAGTATCTTCCGTTTCCACCAAATCACTTCGACTTGGTCGCGAGCTCGCTGAGCCTCCACTGGGTCAACGATTTGCCCAGCACTTTCCAACAGGTAAGCAGAGAAATTCGACTTCTGAATGCTCACCAAGGGTGTGACCGACGTATTGTGGCCGCTCAGGTTCGAGACTGTTTGAAGCCGGACGGCGTCTTCCTCGCTGCCATCATCGGCGGCGACTCACTTCAAGAGCTGCGGTATTATACACCATTTCCGCTTCCTAAGATTGTGAATACTTCGCACTGACGCACTCCTTTTCTCAGGAGTGCACTGATTCTCGGAGACCAGGAACGCCAGGGCGGCATTTCCCCACATATCTCGCCGTTTGCCAATGTACCGGACGTCGGCAACCTCATGCAGGGCGCTGGCTTCACGCTGTGCACAGGTACGCTTGGAACTATGACGAGAGTCTACTGACCGCTGTGAGCTAAGCGAATTTGGTATGAACAAACAGTGGACACGGACTACATCGAAGTCCACTACCCAAACGCGTTCGTGCTGATGGAGCACCTGCAGAAGATGGGCGAGAACAACGCCGTGCTGTCCAAGGGCCGCCCGGCCACGCGCGACTCGCTGCTCGCTGCCGCGTCCATCTACCAGTCCATGTATGCGAACGAGGACGGCTCCGTGCCTGCGACCTTCCAAATCATTTACATGATCGGCTGGGCGCCTCACGATTCGCAGCCGAAGCCCCTGCGCCGCGGCACCGCCCAGCACTCGCTCAAGGAGCTGGCCCGGGACCAGACAACCACCTCAACAAACTGATGGAACATGGCTACACCCAGATGGAACATTTAACTGATATGAACTGGTATCTGTTCAAAATGCAAGTTATGTGTGATTGGGTGATTGCGTTCCATTGCGTTGCCTTCAAAAGTGGCGCGGCAACGGAGCTGCCCATCGCAGGAAGCCTCGCCAGTATGGAGCTGCTGCTGAGCGGCATCGAGGCGTCCACGCCCGTGCTTGAGGCCGCTACGGCGCTCATCTCTGCGCGCCAGTCGATGGGCAGTGCGCCCGCGGTAAAAGCGCCGAAAAAGACCAACAAACGCCCGCGGAAGACGGCGGCGACTGGTGGTCCGACCGAGGGCAAGAAGACGAAGAAGCAGCAGCAGCAGCAAGCGGCACTGCAGCCAGTGATGCAGCTGAGCGGCGGGATGATGGATCGAGGCGTTGGAGAGGGCTGGTATGTGCCTGGTCTCGCGCCGGTGGCGACTCCGCGCGTGCATCAGTATCAACAGCAGCAGCAACATGAGCAGCCGCACTTTCTCCTGCAGCACCAGTCATTTCAGCAGCATGTGACGTACCACCAGCATCAGCACCAAGGACAGCTAGAGCAGCAGCAGGCGCAAGTGGTAGGGGCTGTGGCGTCAGTGTCCCCAGGCCAGTCGGCCCAGCACGGTCCGCTGCAGCACCAGCTCCTTCACCCTCTTCAACAGCAGCACCAGCAGCACCAGCAGCACCAGCAGCACCAGCTCAATCAGAATCAGGAGCACCAGTCACATCAGCAGCACCAGTACGAGCCACGGCAGTTTCATCAACTGCAGGTGGAGGATCGTAATCAGCAACAGTATGCGCTCTTCATGGAGCAGCGACTGCAGCGCCGGCAAATGCATCAGTTTCAGCAAGAACTGCAGCAGAAGAGGCAGCAAGAGCTTCGGCAGCACCAACAACTGCAGCTTCTGCAAAAGCAACAGCAAGAGCTTCGACAAAAGCAGGAGCAAGCGCTTCGACAGAAGCAAGAGCAAGAACTTCAGCAGAAGCAGCAAGAGCTTCGGCAGCAGCAGCAGCAACAGCAGCAGCAGCGTCAACAGCAACAACAGCGTCGTCATCAACAGCAGCAGTATGCGCGTCAGATGCAGCAGCAGTTGAGGGAGCAGCAGGCGCAGAGGATGGAGCAAGAGTTCCAGCAGCAGCAGCAGCAGCAGCAACAGCGCTCGGCTGTGATTCGTCCCGGTAGCTCCATCGTACCCCCACCGTACCAGCGGCAACCGCATCTGCTTGAAATCGATCCAAGACTCCGTGGTATTCCTGGTGTTCAAGTACTTTTGCAAGGTGATGTGCTGCGCCCAGTGCCACCACTTCGACACAAGCAACCGACGAAAGCGAATGATTCACAGGCGAGGTTCAACCGAGGGCAGACGCAGACACAAGCACTAGGATTGCAGATGCAGAAGACAGCGACGGCCTCACAGGTGAAGTTCCTGCGACCATCCTTCCCGCATGAAGGGCGTTTCCAGCAGGCGTTGTGGCCGAACGAACACCACAAATCGCCAGCGGCGAGTGCTGTGAGTTCCACTTTCCAAGGAGTGCCCAGCCAGACCCCGCCCTTCGGAGGAGCTACGAACTCGAGAATCGATCCGTCCATGTTACCATCACTACGCTTTCGCGCTCACGGGGATGCTCTCCGGTTGGTGGACCCGGTCAATGGACAAGGCGAGAGAAGACAAGGCCCAAATCAAAATCCTGCGTCACAGGATGCGGTTGCGGGCACTGATCACATCGCGCCCGCCACGCCAAACGCTGTTCCTAACGCAAGCGCGAAAACCGTGGTGGAAGGTGCCGCTCAACCAAGCAGTGTTGATGGTGCGAAACCGCGGAGCAAACCCTTGTCGAACAACAGGCTGCGAAGAATGAACAAGCAAACTGACCGGAAGGTGAAACGATCTCGCAAAGAGCTGCAGAAGATTCAAGCTATGCTGCAACAACCCAACCTCCAACATGATTTGTCGAGCGAAAATGTCCGCCTGACACCACAAGAGTGCGCGCGTCAAGATGCTGCGCGGCTAAAGGCTATTGCAAAGAAGATCGATCAAAGGTCGACCGTCGTGAAGCCATCCGACCAGATCCTCCAACTACAAGATCACGCGCGCAAGCAAGATCAACTGCTTCGGCAAGCACAGCTTACGATGTTGGCCCATCAGCAGTTGCAGAACCGAAGTCATGTTCAGCTCCCGCCCGCACGCCCATTACCGACAACGGTGCCGCGAAGTGGGACGGCAGTCATCAGTGACTCAGCCGTGGCGAGCAAGAAGAGGCCTCGTGAGGACAATGAGCACGCAAAAGTCGGCACAGTCGCTGTCCCGGGCGCATCACTTGTGTGGAGGGGAATCGAGCACGAACTGCAACGAGTTCCTGGCAACTATCCGCCCTTCCAGTTTCCATCCTCGTCAACGGAAGCAGCAGTCAGAAACAAATCGGTTCCGCGTGAAGTAGAAAGTGGGCAATCACAAGCCCATGACAAAAGTGAACTGAGGCTGCACTCGGAGACAGCTAACAAGTCGGAAGAAGGTGAGGGAAACACCGCTTCAGCAGTTGTTCTCAAGTCTACTGCTCCGAAACCGCGAAGACGAAAAGCGGCGGCTCCATCATTCATTCCATCCGGCCAGCCGAGTGCTTCCAAGACTCCGGTGGAAAAGTCGAAGGATCCAGCCAAGATAATCAAACCGGCCCCGTCAAGCGCAGTTGTCAAGCACGTGCAAGAACACGCTGCAAGTGCAGTGCAAGCAGCTTCACCTTCAGAATCAAATCTGGTGGTCGACGAATCACCACTTGCCGAGGCAGCAGCTACTCGCCGCGAATCGGAGACGGTGATGGTCTTCTGCAAGCGCGACTTCTTGCGTTTCCAAGCTGGTCTCCTGTGGCGCAAGTACCAAGAGGTGAAGCGCAAGCGCGAACAAACTCTAGCGACTGTGAATGGTCGTCGGGCAAGGTACTTGAGCTCAAGGTATCAGGACGCCGATCAACATGGGACGTCGAAGGGGGTGGGCAAGCGTGTCAAACGATCGAACTCCAAGCATGCAAAGAGTGGCAACGAGACATGCAGAACAAATCCCGACGTCGTGGAGATTCTCGACGACGAGGACGATGACGCGAACGGTAATTCACCACCTGTGAGGGGTGAGTCGTTGCCGCCGGCGGTGATGGATCCAGTTTCAGCGTCCTCGCATACTCGAGACACATCAGTTCAGCCAGCAACTGCTTTGGATGGAGCCTTGGTATTTCCGCACGCCAACGACTCGATGGCCGTCTCTCCTGCCACGGATGAAGCCTCGGAATCCACGAATTCCAGCGCTACATCGATCGAGTTAACGCCTGCGGATGAAACCTCGGCGTCCACATTCAGCAGTGACGCGTCTCCTCAGTCAGATTCCTTGGATGCAGTTTCCGTATTCTCGCACACCAGCGCCACGTCGGTCCAGTTACCGGCTTCTGATGAAGCCTCGGTATCCTCGCCCACGAGCGACATGTCGGTCCAGTCATCGAGTTTTGCTGAAGCCTCGGAGTCTATGCAAACGAGTGATACGTTGGTTCAGGGACCTGTCGTGCATCAAGACTCGGTGTCCAGACAGAACAGCCCCACGGCGATCCAGATGCCTGTCATCGATGAAGCCACCTCGGTGCCGACGTACACCAACGAGAAGTTGATTTCGTCAGAGTCTTCGAATGAAGTCAAAGTACCCACGCACGCCAGCGCCACGTCGGTTCAGTTGACGGCTCAGGATGAGGCTTCGGTATCCACGCATCTCAGCACCATCCCGACCCAGTTACCTGTCACCGATGAGACCTCGTCCACACCCAGCAGTCTCTTGGCGATCGAGTCACTTGCCATTGATGAAGCCCCAGTGCCCCAACACTCCGGTGAGCAGTGCAAGGCGCCGGAACCAATGGGGCCTCGGGAACAATCCTTACCGTCTAGCGACGAGGAACTGCAACACGACGTCCCCAACGATGTGATCGCAGCAAGCGCAGCTCAAGATGAGAGTAGGAAGGGTTCCGAAGCTCACGGTGCGGCGACTGCCAGTGTCATTGACCACGAGGAGAGGCCAGAAAAGCAAGAGTCCAACGCGCCATCGACAGAGTCGACGAACGAGCTTACGCCAGCGAGTCAAGGACCATGTTCTCCGGATGCTTGGTATTCAAGCATTGAGCTGATTGGTGTGGAGGAAAACGCTGCAGCGATGGAGCAAGGACCCATCTTGATCTCGCTCCCGTTGACGAAGAGCACTGACGCGGCACTCGTGTCGACAGCACCCCCAGTGTCGCCAACTGCAAAAGCTGACCCTGTGGCCCACAAGAGCGAGTCCAGTGGCTCCGCCACGAACGGCATTCGAGAAGAAGTCGTCATCTAGAGGCGGATTATCTAACACAGACCCCATCCGAACTCGGTATTCTAATCTAAATATTCAAGATCCAAAATGCGTCTCCCTAGCTGCTTCGGAGGTCTATGAAAGCATGTGCAGCTCGGCCAGTAGCTCGTCCTCGACTGCATGTTCGGGACTGAGTAGCTGCTTGCTCTTCTCAGAGCTGAAGAGGCGCGAGTTCGTGAAGTCGTCTTCCGCGATAGTCGAGGAGGTTGTCGATCCCGTGGACGACAGAGACTCAGAGCGGCGAGTGGCAACTGAGGCAGTGGCACGTGAAGAGACAGAAGATGATGACGACGGCGAAGGGGACCGCGGGGGTGAGTGGAGAGTGACGATCCCAATACTGTCTGGCAGCACGGCATCCAACTCACCAGGCACATCTATCCGTGAGAGAAGCTCCGAGTCCAGCGACGCTAGCGCTGAGGACAGCTCAGGAAGCTCGGGTACAGATCCACAGATGCGCATCTCCAGCTGCCTCGTCTTCGACGCGCGCTTGCCTGGCGAGGGTGACGACGATCGTGGCGGGGACTTCAGGGGGCTTCTGAGAGGACTCCGGTTTCCTGCTCGCTCTACCAGAGCGGACTCGGACGTATCGATCTTCAGTGGTAGCGCCAGCACGAGTGTCTCAATCGCCGTGAGGTCGCGCTCGAACAGCAGCCCGATGGCTTCAGCGGCCGCATTGCTGTCCTCGATTTCGTGGAACAAGTGGACACAATGATGGAACAGCTCCAGCTGAGGGAATGTTGCAGTGTGGGACACGCGGCCCATGACGCTGTCGTTGATGAAGCCCGAGAACGACTGGGTCTGCGTGAACTCGCGTAAGAAGCCCAGAGATGAATTTCCGGACGCACCAGCTCCGGACGCTGCCTGAGAAGGAGTAATGGACGCAGATGGACTCGTGGAGGAGGTGGCAGCGAGCGAGGCTTCACAGAAAGACGCGTGGTCGAATGTCACGGAGAACGAGAGTGCTGACGACCGACGTCGACGCAAGGCGACGTGGGCATGCGCACTGAGGCTGCGCGACAGCACTGGCGCTCGCTTTGCTGCCGGTGACGACGACGAAGGCGACTTCGGTGATGACACGATGTGCTCGATGAGGATGTAGCGTTGGAAGTCGCGGAAGATGGACGTGAAGAGAACGGCAAACGAGCTTCGAACAGCGTCCACCCATCGATGGAGCGAGTTGCTACTGTCGATTTGCATTGCGGAGACCAACGAGAGGGCCTGCAGTCGCTCTGCAAATCGACTCGCGCCTTCGTGGGGAGCAGGTGCGTTCAGAAAGCGCAGTCGGACAGGTCGCTTCTCGACTCGAAGCCGGTCGATGGTCTCTTCGAACGTGAGATCAAGCGTGGAAAGACCGTTGATGCCCACCAAGAAGCTACCAGCACGAATTAAGCCTGATCGCTCAGCAGGCCCTGGAAGGCCATTCTGGAGACGCGGCAGTGCCTTCACAACTGCAGATGAGCTCGGCTGACGGCCGGGCTGGAAGTGGTTGACTGCGAGCATTCGCATGTGCGTTGACTCGAACGTAATGCCGAGCTGGATTCATCAAGTAAACAACAGGGTCAGCAGCGGGGACCAACACATGAACGCTCAGCCAGCAAAAAAGGAACGCACCGGGCCTTCTCCAAACGTGAGTTCGACTTCGTTTTCCGGCGACTTGATGGGCGTCGATGAAAAACTGAGCGACTCGACCACGTGCGGCAACTGGCTCGTTGGGCTCCCGAGCACGTTGCTCATATCGCTGTTGCTACTGGCCCCTCGAGGCGTGCGGACGCAGTGGCTGTAGAGGCCAGCGCTGTTGACTGGCTGCGGCACGAGGTGCTCAACAGCACGCAGTAGCGTGTCCACTTCTTTGGAAGGCAGCCGCGCGAGCACGAAGTCGATCGGTGAGTCGTCAATGCGGGAGCTGATGGGCGTCACGACCTTGTCCTTGTCAAGGTGAACCACGACACACGAGGAGAAGATCTCGGCACCGATACGCGTGGCGAGCGCACTCGTGTGAAGCCCCATGATGTACGGCACAGGTGCCTGTAGGTACTCGATAAGCTTGACTGGGAGGAACGGCACGTAGACGTGCTCCCACGCGAACGGGAACAGCAAAGCACTCAGCGCCTCACACACAGGAGTGAGCAGACCGTGGTGCTGCCAAGAACCATTTCAACAAACCTTGAGTCCATAGATCCGATGCATCATCGATGTATAAAGTACGTACATTCGAGTGGATGAGAATGCGCTGTTCGAGCAGGATACAGTTGACGATGTAGAGCACGTTCTTCAGGCTCAGACACTGGAACAGGATCTGGAAGCAGTAGTCGTCCAGGTGTGTGACGTTGCCACGCTGCACGTGGTAGCGGAAGAATGCGCGGTCATCGAGTCGCAGCTCCAGCACGCCCCCAGGACACGGGCATGCACCGTGGGCGACGAGCTGCTCCAGGATGCGGTCCACGGCGTCCTCCTTTGGCACTGCGTCCTCGTCCTCGTGGGTCTGCGGCTCGAGAGGCTCAGTAGCGACAGTGGGTCTGGCACCTTCGGACATTGCTCGACTCAAGTGGCGTGCGTTCTGGGGATTTTCAGGATCAAACCCTGGCTTCACACCGCGTGGGGACACGAACCAGCTGCGCTGGTCGCTGGCGTCGGCCAGAATTGACTCGACCACTTGCTGCTCGGACGAGTGCGTGCGGCGGCGGTAGATCCAGCTCACAATCTCCTTGAACAGCGAAAAGAACGGGTGGTGCGAAATGAGGCAGAACACGCGCGGCCGCCATGACCCAGCGTCGTTTGAAGGCGAGGACGACGATGCACTCGACCGCTGATCGTAAAAGTGGAGTGCGAATCCGTACGCGCGCGAGCCATCGCCGCCGGTGAGCGAGAAGGAGAAGAACGTGGCCTTGCGCTCGTAGGCCGACGGCGCCACAGCGCTCAGACACGACGGGATGCAGAACTGGTAATCAACAACAAAACCGACGCATGAGTCAGTCTGTGAAAATGCAAAGCGTGCAGTCGAATGAAAGCGAGCCAACGCACCAGAGGCACGCCGTCGGGCAGCGGGAAGTCTGCGTGGTCGGCAGTCGGAATGCGGCGCGTGATGCGGCGGTCGAACTCGTCCACGTCCTCACTGTGGGGCCGGCTCTTGGGGACTACAACCACACACAAACGCAGACAAGTCCGGCGTCAGCACCAGAGGTGACGTGGGCATGAGAAGTGACGTACGCGGCACGATGTCGGCCGTGACGTCGACGAAGTAGTCGACTAGCCGCGCGCGTGGCGGAGGCGACTCGGTCATCGTAGGCGGCAGAGTCAGAGAGAGATGGAGCTGTGCGCGTGCAGCTCTTGATGGGGAGTGGAGACAGGCAGACAGAAAGGCAGGGATCTCTGTCTTGGGTTCAAATGTCCCATTTGGTTCCATCGTGACCTCTCGGCATCCAAAGATAAGTCCAGGATCTGAGTAGACCTAGATTTCATCAATGTGACAGATGACTCAGAATTATCATGTAGACTGAGTATAGAGCGCCTTAGATAATGCTCCATATTAGCTTGTGGAGCAGATAGTGGGTCTTGAGCCTGATCCTGGACACTTGGAGTGACGTTGAGTGAGACCCAACCACAGTTCGGAATCTCCATCGTCTCACGACCACGCGCCACGCCGTCCTCCATGGCGTCCTCGCTCTCGCTGCGCGCGCTGCTGGCGACCCAGCGAGGCGTCTCAGCGTCCGCTGCGACCTTAAGCGCTGCTGGGCTCGTGCGGAGACGCGGCGCTGCGGCCGCCACGCTGCATCTCCACTGGACGCGGCCGGCCGCAGCCTTCCACTCGTCCGCACTGCCGTCGCTGGACGCTCGGCGGAGAGACTCCAGCCATCACGGTGCCTTTGCGGAGCTTTCCATGCTGCGGTGGTTCTCCACCAACTCCAGTGGCTCCAGCAAGTCGCTGCCGCCGCTGCCGGAGCTGCACGTCGTGCTTCCCGACCTCAAGACGGAGAAGGACAAGAGCGCGCCGACGGCCTCGCCGCTGCCACTGCCGCCACTCAAGGACGTGAACAAGGTGTACTTCCCAGGCAAGACCTTCCACTCGGCGTCGCGCGACGTGGTCTTCCGAGCGATGGCTGGTAACACCGCTATTACGATACTTAAGACGCTGGCGTGGCTCAAGACTGGCTCCAGCGCCATGTTGTCGGAGGCCATCCACTCTCTCGTTGACACGGGTAACCAAGCCATCCTCGTGCTGGGCCTTCGCCAGGCGTCAGGCGTGCCTGACAAGCACCACCAGTATGGCTACGGTCGAGCCGCGTACTTTTGGTCGCTGATCTCAGCACTCGGTATCTTTTGGCTCGGCGCTGGCGTGACTGTGACGCACGGCTTCCAGACGCTGCTGAGTCCACCCAAGGAACTCGTGCTGTCCTGGGAGATCTGGACAGTGCTCGCCGGGTCGTTCCTCATCGACGGCTGGGTCCTCAAGCGTGCTGTCAAGGAAGTGATGTCGACCAAGCCGCCCAACATGTCGCTGCTGGCCCACATCCGTCGCATCAAGGACCCGTTCATGATGGCGGTGCTGCTGGAAGACATGACTGCCTGCACGGGCGTCGTGATCGCTGCGTGTGGCATCGGCGCGACCCACGTCACGGGCAATCCGCTGTGGGACAGTCTCGCCAGTATCTCCATCGGTGCTCTGCTAGGCGGAGTGGCCGTCACGCTAATCCGACTCAACCAGAAGTATCTTCTAGGCCAATCGGTGGAGCCTGAGATTGAGAAGGGCATCCGTGAGCTGCTGCTCGCGCGGCCCTCGATCGATGCCGTGTACGCCGTGCAGTCGCAGTGGGTCGGACCGTCAACCTTTAGCTACAAGGTGAGTTCCTGATGCACAGAGCACTTCTAGTATGTGATCCGTGTGTGAGAAGACTGACTGTGGATTTGTGAATGACTGATGAATAGGCGGAGGTGGACTTTGACGGCACGTACTTGGCGGCTCGCCTGCTGCAGATGTACAAGCCCGTGTTCCTGGAAGCCAAGGACCTGGAGAACGACCTGCCGCTCATTCTGGCTTGGTACGCCGAGGATGTGACGCGACTCGTGGAGAAGGAAGTGCAGGAAGTCGAAGAGGAGATTCGCCGGTACTACCCAGAGGCCGCATTCATCGAGCTCGAGCCGGACAGCAAGGACACGGAGATGCGTGCGATCTCGGCCATGAAGACGACGTCGTCGCGCACCAGCGAGCGCGAGGCCATGACGCGGGCGTTGGCGCATCTCGCGCGGTCGCTGGAACGCACCGACAAGGAGAAGGAGAAGGCGGTGTGAGTGTGTGAAGGCCCAACGGTAGCAAGCAGCAAACCAACATACCCGCATGAAGTCGCATTCGTGAGGAAGAATCAAAATAAATTATGGACAACAGACGTGGAAGGTGAGCGGAGGGATAGCAGAGAAGTATCGAACACTGTCCTCTAGGTGAAGACCTGGACGCGGGGCGTGGAGACTTCATCCTGTGCGGCCGTTTGTAGCCGCACGTCCTGCCAGCTCACGCTGCGGCGCTTCGCGTTGGCGGCCGCGTTCGCAGTGGCTCGCTTGGTGTTCTTAACCGATGCCCATCGAAATGCCTTCTTGGAGGACTCTTGCGAGGCAACGTACTGCGTGAAGCAGTGGTAGAGGCCCACGATGATCACGAACGACAGGACGTTGAGGAACACGCCGTAGGCCAACTCTGAGGTCGAGACCATGGCCCAACTGGAGCTGAGCACTTCCCACACGCGCTCCATCATCGACTGGACCGCCCCAGGCGAGCATCCAGGGTTGGCGACAGTGGATGGTAGCGAGTGGAGCACACGACCCGATCGTCGGATGTGGCTCGATTGGGTGGCGCCATTCTCACTGTCCGCGAGGATCGTGAGTCCAAACACGGAGGCACACAAGCCGAGTCCCGTGGCCGAGACGCTGGCAGCCGTGCGGCTGAAGGTCTTGCGTTTCTTGGTGGTCGGAACGAGCATCGCGACGTCTTCATCCTCATCCTCGTCATCACCTTCGTCCTCTTCGTCTTGAAAGCTGCCGTGGTTGCCGCTTTCCAGGTCGGACAACGACGACTTCATCACGGGGCGTGAGAGTGGCGCCATGTCCTGCGCAGTGAACGACGGCACCGGCGGCAGCGCGACGCCGCGAGACATGGCCACGAGTGACCGCAGGAAGCTGTTCTGGTCGTGGAGCGACTTGTTCTCGGCTTGCAGTGCGGCGATCGTGTTCTGCAGCTCGTGCTGCTTCTTCATGAGGTCGTCGACCTCGCTCGACAAGTCCGAGAGCTGGGCCTTGCGACGCAGGCGGCTGCGGTTGGCGCTCTCGCGGTTCTTCATCTGGCGGATCTCGCGCTTGGACTTCTTCGACAGCGACGGGTCCGACTCGGTCGCGGTGTTGGGCAGCACGTCCGGCAGCGGACGCTTCTGGCTCAGGTTCATCGGCGGGAAGCACGCGACGGGGAACGCGAACGGCAGCATCGACGCCGTGGGCACGGGCAGCGGTGCCGATGGCACAGCGGGCGGTGGGGACACTGGAGCAGGCTGCGGCTTGACCACTGGGTGTGGCGTGTGCGTCGCGGAGGAGCCCCCACTCGAGTGACTGTGGCTGGTGCTGTGGGTTGGCGTGGTGGTCTGTGTGTAGGCCGCGAAGTCCGAGGGCGACGCGGGCGTGAGCTGTCGGTCGTCTTCAAACGACGGCGGCGGCGACGACATCTCGCTGGCGGCGTCGGTCATGGCGTCGCTGAGGTCGTCGCTGGCGCTGGGACTGTACACGGCGTCGCTGGCCATGCCGAACGGGCCGTCGAGGAAGGCGTCGTCGCCCACGTCGTCATACGCGAGCAGCTGCACGAGCTCCAGACTGGAGGGCGGGAACATGTCGGCGTCCATTGTGGTGGCGGCGGCGGCTTGGGAAGTGGTGGCGTCCTCCTCTTTGAGCGGGAAGAGCTCGTCCATGAACAGCGCCGCGTCGTCGAAGGAGCTGCCGGCCAGCATGGTGGGCTGTGCTATATAGAAGTCGGATGCAGGAGGCCAATCACACTCGGCCAGCGCAGATCCGCCGACACCAGCAGATCAGGAGGAGGCAGGAATGGGAATGGACCATGGCGCCGTGCTTTGTCCTCATGCGCTGGCAACATGGAGAGCTGGTGGAGGGAACATCACTCGCGGAACCAGGAAATGTCGATGGAAATTAATATTTGACGGAAGATGATCGAGAAGATATATAATTATGGGGCAAAATAACTTTGAAAAATGATTTCCCGATGTTGATGATATGAGAGAGAAGCAGGTGCCACACTTTGCGCTGGCAGCCTTTGATTGGCTGAAAAGGCGGATGTGACTTGGACGCGTTTGATTGGCTAGTCTGATGGGGTGGAGCGGCTAGGGGAGACTAGGAATGTTGGTACCTTCCATGGGAAAGGCCGCCGCCAATTGAGTTGAG
>JAADXN010000548.1:0-20484 GCA_023337875.1 Pythium apleroticum | reverse complement strand
CCTTGTGCGGCAGATCGAGACGCGCGCACGGACGCAGCTGCAGCGCGTCCTTGAGCTCGACGGCGCCGACGACGAGGTCGGCGTTACGCGTCGTGAAGTACTGACGGCAGTCGAGGTGGCTGTGGAAGTAGTAGATCTTGGCCTTCTCCAGCGCAAAGTATCGGCGCTTCCAGCTCTTGTGGATCGGGCCCTTGATCGTGCGCTTGCCCTGCTTGTGCATGTAGCCGTGGACCGAGATGATGTTGTCGCGCATGTCGTCGATGCCCACGGCCTCCGACATGTTCACGGGCGGCTGCGGCGGCGCGCGAGGGTCCACGTAGCCCTGCTGCGGCACGGGGCGGCCCTCGGTCAGCCGCACGTTGTTCTCCGTGCCGCGGCGCGAGATCTCGGCCTCCATGGCCGACGGCGTGGCGTAACTCTCGTAGTTGTCATCGGGGACCCGCGGGTCTGTATTGCGGCCGAACATGGCGACGACGTGCGTGTCCTGTCCGGTAAAGTGCGCAATGCCTCCGCTTGGGCTTCTTCTCCACGCAGAGACAGAGAGAGACCGGCGACTTCCTTGTGGGGTCGCCGCTTTCTTTCCTTGTCTGTCTTCGCGGCCTCTCTCTCTTCCCAAAAGCTCCAACAAACAAACGCCAACACAAGCGAACGCCAACAGAACCCAAACCAAACCACGCGGTTCTGTAACCACTCTGGGTGCCAAGAGGAAACCCCTAACCGTGGACGGTGGGTGCCTGGCGAAAAATACGGTCGCTTGTTGTGGGTTCATGGTGTATTTAGTGGGGTAGGGAAGCGTACCCCTTTCCGCCGATAGCGGACGCTATCCCTAACCTTTATTTTCATCGGCTCGTCGGTTTTCAGGTGCCGTTTTTGTTGACTGGATCTCTTGATCTGAAAAGCGGCGCCTGCTCTCAACTCACTGTCAATTTCAGCATCCAGGCAGAAACTGAGTTACAACCCACACTACGAATGTGATTCCTGGACCGTAATTTTTCCATCGACGAGGAAGGTGGGTGCATTATGCAGATCCTTGCATCGTGTGGACTGTGGTGGCCACCTTGTGTTGTTGTGTTGTTCTGACTCACTCGCTGAGGCTCTCACCGTCCGATTTGCTATCGCGAGCGAGCCCAAGTCGGGCATTTCGCACACAGGCGGCCTGAACCCAAGTTCCAAGTTGGGTGCTTGATTTTGACTGAAATTTTCAAGCAAAGTGGATAAGGGGTGTGGCTGTCGGTTTCGCCTGTAAGATTCTATCCAGTTTCCCACCATCAGTCGACCAGATTTTCGACAATCCACAGTCCAAAATGCATTCTTGACAAAGTTCCCTGTCCTACAACAGGGCCAATTCCAGGGCCGTTAATCTAGGACTTGACCGCCAGGTTCATGAGGTGCTCCATGAACACCTTGAGGCTGACGTCGTCCGTGAAGATGACTTCGCCCTGGCCGTCCATCGAGTTGTGCGTCACCGACGGGTTGAGCTTGGCCATGAGGAAACGCGACTGACTCTTGTGCTGGTCACACACGACGTAACGCGGCACGGGGAAGCGCGAGTCCATGATGAGCTGGGCGTCGGCCTGCGGGGCCTCGAGCAGGTTCTTGAAGTTGATGTGGGCCGGGTCCTCGTGGAACTTCTGGTCACGCCACGCGGCGATGGTGTCGCCGTGGAACACGACGACGTAGAAGAACGAGTCCAGCAGCAGGATCGTGTCGGAGCGCACGCTCGTGGCGTCCAGCAGAGCTGGAACCGGAGGCCCGTTGAACGAGTACGACAGCAGCGACGGCTGGATCATCACGAGCGAGTTGGTCGTGCTCTCGCGCATGAGGCAGTGGCGGTAGGACGACGACTCGTCGGGCGAGTAGCCGAAGACCGTGAGGAACTGCGAGCGGCGCAAGTGGAACATGAACTGCGGGAAGATGGCGAACTCGGGCGAGAGACGGAAGCTCGACGGGTCGTCCTTGCGGTAGTCGGCGAAGCGCGCGGCCAGACGAATGAGCGAGCGGTCGATCCAGCGCATGATGTCCATCTGCTCCTCGCCAGACTCGGAGCGGTGCACCGCGATACGCGCCAGGAGCACGGCAGCGGCCTCCTGGTCGTAGCCGCGGCCGAGCGACGCCGTGTCGTTCGGGTCGACGGTCCATGGGCCGCAGATCGTGGTCACACGCGTACGGTAGCGGCCACTGGCGTGCTGGTAGCGCGTGATGAGCTGGATGTAGCGGGCCTTGCCTGGTGGCAACGCGGCCTGGTTGGAGATGTCGAAGTACACGGCGATGGTCGTGTTCGGGTCCACGCCGCCCATCGACCACGAGTTCGTGCCGCCGACACCAATCTCCACCTCGGAGACGTTCTTGGCCGAAGCGCCCTGGCGCTTGAGAGCCGCGCAGGGGCCGATGGCACCAGCGACCTTGAACTCGCGGCTCGTGAGCACTTCCAGCGACGCCGCGAAGCCCATGGTGAGGTGGTCCTTGTCGCAGTCAGCGGCTTCTTCGGAGAACTTGCTGAACATACGACGGAACGACTCACGGAAGACCGACTGGCCGAACGAATCAGCCAGTACGATCACACCGCCCGTCTTCTGGACGCACGACTTCATCTCCATGACACCACTCTGGTCAAGCGAACAGGCGAAAATGTCGACGACGTGGTTGTTGGCGACACAGCGATCGGCCAGGCCCTGGTAGTGAGCGACGGCCTTCTTGGTGAGCGGCGCATTGTCCTTCTGCAGATCCGTGTGCGAACGGATATCCTCCTTACGGTCACGCCCGACAATGGCGCCTGGGCCAACCGTCGGCGGGCCGCCAACGAACATCATGATGCGCGCACCCTGGCCACGGTAAGTAGCCTCAAGGAGGCCGACAGTGACGGAGAGAGCCACGCCCGTGCAGCGCTGAGGACGCTGGTCGGCAGCAACCGGCCACGGGTCCTTCTGCAGGTCCTCGAGGATCGACTCCAGGTTGAAGCCGCACTCGAACACTGGCTGCAGGAAGCGCGAGGCGTTGTTGGTCTGCTGCTGTTGCTGCTGTTGTTGCTGGTGGCCCACCGGCGCACGAGCGCGGTTGAGCGACGACAGGCCCAGCATGTCGTGCACCTGCTGCGCCGTGAAGTCCTTATTGCCGCGGAACACGTGCGACTTTGGCACTTCCGGGAAGCCCAGCTCGTGGACGTGGACCATGGTGCCGTACGTGACCAAGCCGATCAAGGCGTCAGGCGGCAACTGGTTCAGCGTCTGCTGGATCGAGTCCTTGAGCTCTTCGAGCTCGTCTTCTGGGATGCACGTGTCGATACAGAACACGAACACTGGCGGGCCGGCCTGGCGGTTCTGCAGCTCGTACTCGAGCGTGGTGAACTGCGGGATGAGCTCCGCCGGCAGGTTCTCGGCCGTGATGTTCTCGGCGTAGTGCGGCGGGAAGTGGTTGCGCGTCACGCAGAACGGACACACCCAGAGCTTGGACATGAAGTCGACCTGGCAGTACGGGTTCAGCACGGCCGAGCACGTCTTACAGTGGATCGGGTCGTACTCGACGGCCGGCGGCATGCCTTCGATCGGCTTGAGCGGCGTGTACAGACAGCCCACGGGGATCACGCAGCGCGTCTGCTCGAGTTTGGTGCACGGCCAACTGTTCCACGAGAAGCGCACGCCGTCGCGCGCCTCGAGTCCGTGGAAGTCCCATTCCTGAGGCTGCTGGCCTGGCTGGCCGTAGCCCTGCTGCTGCTGACCGTACTGGTCGTAGCCGCCCTGCTGCTGCTGGCCGTACTGGTCGTAACCTTGCTGCTGCTGCCCGTATCCTTGCTGCTGCTGGCCGTACTGGTCGTAACCCCCTTGCTGCTGGCCGTAGCCCTGCTGCTGCTGACCGTACTGGCCCTGGTCGTAGCCGCCGCCTCCGTGCATCATCTCGCTGTCGCTTGCCTTGAGCTCGCTTCCGTTTCTCCCCCTCGCCGATCCGAGCGCCACGTTGCCCGCCTGAACTTCCATCCAGTTGGATCTAGTGTACACCACACCAAATTAGGACAGTGTACTGAAATTAGGTGTACCACGTAATTTGGCGATGACGTCAGCTGGCTGACGAAAGGGCGCGTCTGTGATGTCGATCAACGCGCGAAGAAAGGGAAGATGGGCGTCAGATTCCAGCGCGAGTATGGAGCGCGTGCGCGAGTTCTCGTGGTGGCGTCATGGTCTTTTCCTTCTGTGTTTCTCCGCAGCTACCGGTACTGGATGGATGCAAGTGGCGTTGGGCGTGTGTGCGCGTGGAGAACGTATACTGGCTTCGTATTTATGTACTTGTAATTTGTCTATGGGTTCTTGTTGCTTGCTGGCTTCGTTGCTTCCTTCCTTGCTTACTTGCCTCCTAATGACGATGGAATGGGCATATACTGGGTCGCGCCGACGCGATACACGACGTCCCTTCGTCGCCGCACGAACGCGATGGTCTGCGTGACGGACACATAGAGACCGATGCATAGGAATGGAAGCATCGTGACCCATAACCACGCCGGCATGGCCATTCCCGATGCCGAGGCAGAGCTCTTGAGATCGCCGCCGGAATACTGATTGGCATCGCCGCCGATATGGATAATCGGTGCTGCTGCTTCTGGTGCTGTGGCGGCGGCGCCCGGGTGATTGATGAGGAAGATACGCACTTCAACACCAGATTCCTGGTTGCCTGTCGACTGGATGGGCTGCGGTTGAACGGCGGCTTCTGGCGCGGCGGCGACAACCGCAGGCACTGCGGCAGGGACGATAACTGGTACCGGGAAGCTCGTCGCCGGCAAAACGTCTTCTTTCTCTTCTGTCTCTTCTGTCTTGGTCGTAGATGCGGTGCTGGTTTCCTCCGAGACACCGTCCGCGTCACCAACAGCAGCAGCTTCAGAAGGGCTTGGAGGAACGACGCTCTGCGAAGTGGCGGCGTTGCCTACGAGCGCCGCCACGCACGGCGGCGACAGCTCGTCCGCGTGGTCCACCAGACAGTCCCACACGCGCTGCCGCCGCGCGCTGATCTTGGCGGCGTCAGGCACCGACGCGCGCTCCAGCAGCGTCAGCAGATTCGCGTCCAGCGCGCACAGCGAGTGCGCCTCCTTCGCGCATGCAGTGTCCATGTTGGTGTCGTGGTAGTCGCAGTGCTTGTTGTTCCTGTTCTCCGTTCGCGTTCCGACCCGAAGTGGCTGCCGCCAAAAAGTGGTTCTCGCAGTTTGATGCTCGTGGATAAAATCAAACGCGACTGATTGTCGGATTGTTTGTTGTTCTCCGTCGTCGCGTTCTTCAACGGAGAGTCTCCATCAGTTCTCCTCTGCCGTCCAGCACTCGAGAGTTCTCTCCACACACAGAAGAACCGGCCGGTTTACTTCACACCGTACCGTACATCTGCGCATTTTCGGTCCGGTCGACGCCCTCACGACAGCGCAACAGGCCCACACCGTCGCAGCAGCTGTTTCCGCAACGTTCACTTCACGCAACGGCAACGTCGCTTGTGACGAGAGTACTGTACACAGCCTAAATATAGAACCTCGATAGTGTATACCTTGTATACTCAGTATACGTTTCGGGAGTGATGGTGCATGTTGTCCACCAGGACAGGCCGGAGCTCTTTGCAAAATGGGGAATGGACCCAGCACGGCGGGCGGCGAGGCGCGATCTGTGGCGGCGCCCCGCGCCTCCAATGCAGATGAAGAGCCCACACTGCAAGGAGATAAAGAAGAAGAGATGAAGGAGGATTCGGTCGTGGAATCTGCGGTCGAAACGGCCGAGGAGAAGCCCCAGGAGAGCGACGAGAGTGGCGGCGGCGGTGTCACAACTGCGCAAGTACTGACGCTGCGGAGCGCGCTGCGAGAGCGGCTCCAGAATGACGTGCTGAACGACTACCAGTTCATGGGCGACAGCGACTGCGTGGACACGCTTGTGTCGCTCTTCGCGCGCACGATCGAGTCGGGACAGAACCAGTCGGGGCTGCTCATCGGCAGCGCCGGCTTCGGCCAGAAGCAGATCGTCGCGAGCGCGCTTCGCCGGCTGCGCACGCGGTGCGGCGCCTTCACGCACGTGTATCTGAATGGCACGATCATCCAGAACGAGATCGAGGCCTTCAAGGAGATCCTCGCGCAGCTCTCGAGCGACCAGTCCATCAAGCACCCCGTGCTGTCGTACAACACCATGTACTCGTACCTGCGGTCGCTGCTGCGAGACAAGGCGCTCGCCAAGCAGCCCGTGCTGCTGATCCTGGACGGGCTGGAGCACTTTGCCCACAAGAGCAGCGCCAAGCAGCTCCTGTTGTACAACCTGCTCGACTGGCTCCAGTTCAAAGACGTCCAGATGGGCGTGCTGGGCGTGACCGAGGACTTTTGCATCATGGACTCGCTCGAGAAGCGCGTACGCTCCAGGTAATAGTCTCGCGCTACAGCCTCCCCCACCCTCGTATCCGCGTTCTAATTCACCACATTGGCGGCGCATTGCCTGTAGATTCTCCAAGCTCCAGATCGTCGTGCCCGTGCGGTCATTCGAGAGTATGAAGACCATGCTTCGTGACGCCTTCACTCTTTCTACGATCCAGTGGAGCGAGACCAGTGGCCACGATCGGCCGTCCGACGCGTTCATTGCGGAGTTCGACGCGCGAGTGCAGGCGCTGTTCGGGAAAAGCGACGAGTTCGCTCGCTTCCAGACCGTGTTCGAAGGCCTGTGGGACAAGAGCCGCAGCCCGGCGTACTTCGTGCGGCTCGCCGTCTCGGCTGCCAGCTACCTCACCGCCAGCCACGCCGTGCTCGCTCCGTACCATTTCCAGCGCGCGCTGCAACTGCTAGAGCCCGACTACCAGCTCGCGACGCTGCGAGGCATCAGCGACAACGGCATCGCGCTGCTCATCGGCATGAGCCACTTGGAGAACGAAGGCCACACATTCTTCACGCTCGAGATGGTCTACCGCAAGTGGCAGGACTTTTTCCGCAAGCACGACCTGCTGCGGACGCTGCCCACTCGCTCCGAGGCCCAGCTCGAGCTCAACATTCTCATTGAGCTTAAGCTCGTCGAGGACGCTGGTGATCCCTTCAGGATATCGCGCGTCAAGCACGCGCCAGCCCACTTTCTGCAGCCCGAGTACCGCGCCGTGCACCTGAATTTCGAGCCAAAGACACTCCAGAGCATGATCCGAAGCGGCAGCATCCAGTGCTCCACGGCTATGAAAGCCTGGATGCTCAACCACGGCTAGAATACATTTCTGGTATGCTGCCATCACCACTCGGTCGCTATGTATAGTTGGTTTGTCGTGCCGTTGATGCCCTCTTCTGCGACACCTTTATCCTCCGATCAGACCACGCCACTCGCCAGTACAGGACACTGCATGCTGGTGGTCGGCATGGTCGTCCAGTTCGCGCTCGAGGCGACAGCAGAGGCGGTGGAGGCGTCGGCGGCCGACGAGCGCCATCCCGTGAAGAAGAAGTACCTCGTGGGTCGCAGCCATGAGAAGAAAAACTCGATCTTCGACTACGTGTGCGGCCCGCGCTTCCGTCCTGTAGGCGGTTGGGTTGATCGCTGTCGTTCCTGACTGGTTGTGTGCGTGGCCAGACATTTATCTTCGTCGCTGCTGCGCAAGATCCGCTATGGACAGTCACTGGACGCGGTGCTGGAGGTACGAAGGCTGCTGCATTTGTTTCGTCCTGCCTCGTTGACTGACTCGATGGATATCTTCTGCAGGCACGATGCCCGTGGGCCACTGACGAGTCCTCCAGGTCGCAGTCACCGTCCAGTGTGCTTGGGTTGAAGGCGCCGCTGTCTGTGTGGCGCACCGCCCCCGCGACACCAACTCGAGTAAGCGACAAGAGCCTGAACCAGCGCACGGAGATCGGTCTCCCAGTCGAGGGCGCCATCCAGTACGGCCGCGCCATTCAGCTGCAAGCGACGGACGGCGGCTTTCTCGCAATTGATGACGATGGCTCGCTGTTTAAGCTGCCAAAGACCCAGTGTGGCGACTCACGAACGCTGCTAACGCTCTTTCCTCAGGATCCACTGCGCGCACCGGCCAGCAAGCCTTCTGTTTCGACTGGGGAACTCTGCTTTCTCGTCTTGGGCGCCGCGACAATCGGCGCCCACCATCAGGTCCTGTACGCCGACTCACGCGAGATCATCGAACCGCCAGCAGCACTGCGCGAGGCCGTGCAAAGCTACCGCCGAGAGCACGGAGGCGGCGAGAGTCGTAGTCGCGGAGACGGTGGCGCGGTGGGGAGAACGGGGTCGCAATCTTCTGTCTGGAGCTTCCAATCTCCACCGGAAAGAGGTGCCGGCGACGACGTGCTGACGACTGGCGCGATGGTCCAGCTCACGCAAGGCCGGCGCACGCTGCACTACGAGATGGAACGGATCGTGAAGCGCAAGTACACGCCGATAACATCGGGAGGCCCTGAGACCAGCGAGCAGGATGCGCCGTCTTCGCCTGCAACTGCATCGACGCCTGGGGGCTCCACTGATGCTGGCGATGGCAAGCCCGCGGCGTTCACGCACGTTTGGCTCCAGCGAAACGATCTGCCGGCACAGCACGTTGCCTCTCGGTTGTCGAAGTCGTCGGAGTCTACCAACCGCCACAAACGATGGGATAACCTGTGGTTCATCATCGACGTCGCGACGGATCGGCGACTGGAGCGGGAACGCAAGCAGCGCCTGGCGGTGCAGGAAGCCGAGGAAGAGGCCGAAGCCGAGCGAGACGAGATGTCCGATGATTCTGATGATGAGAAGCCAGTCCACCGCCACTTGCCGCACCGCCAGAAACTGGAGACGACGTTTGAGACCGAGGAGAGTCCGAGTGACAACCAGAAGCGAGCGTCCGTCATGAATGCCCACGTATTCGTGGGCCAAGCCGCCGGTGATGCGCAAAGCCGAGCTGCTGCGATCATTGTGCGCTTTCTACGTCGCATTTCTCGCAGAGAGGCAGAGCGTCGAGCCAAATACCTCATCGAGCGACGCATCCGACGAACAGGAAAGCACCACCGGCAGGACGACGAGGCCTCCAACGTCCAGCTGAGTACAATGCAGCAGCTCCGCGTCTTGCAATGCTTCAAACCGACGGTGTTCGGGTCGCAACGTCTCCAGGAGCCTCCGGCGTCACCATCTCGCCGAATATCAGGGATTTCTCTGCAAGGCAGCAAGTTTCAAAGTCAAGACTCCCATCGATTAGCCTCCATGCGAAGAGATCTGCTGTACCTGGGCACGAGCGACTTCCAGCAGCAGCAAACAGTGTTGCGTCGTCATCCCGCGCCGCTTCAGAAGCCCTCGTCGACAAACCTACGAACGATGCAGCACCAGCAAATCTCCCGAGAGCGAGAACGCGGCCAGAAACTCCACGTCCAACTTGCCATGGCTCACCGAGAGAAGCCTCCCTTTCATTTCGGCAAACACGCGTTATCTCTTCCCCACCGTGGGCATCACCAGCGACCACACACAGCTCCAGGCTCACCCAGTCCGAAAGTGTGATCATCACTGCGTCGACTGACTGTCGCTGAGGATTTCGAACAGACTCGTGCCGACCAGGAACTTTCGCGTCTTCCGTCGTAGCCCCGGCACAAAGCACTCGTTCAGGATCTGGAAAGGGGCGAACACCTTAACGCGGACGCCTCTAACCAGCTGCTGAGTGAAAGCGGTGCCATCTTGCGCCGAGAATAGGACAGTGAGCTTCAAGCCGCGTAATGGCGCCACCGAGATCGCTGTCGACGTGCTGTTGGCTTGCGATGAGTCTTCCACAACGGCCTCGTAGCTGAGCATCTGTGGATGAGAGACGACTCGCCCCAGGCGAACCACCACGAAGTCTCGGCCATGGACCTCGCCTGCACTGTCCTGCTCTCCGTGGCGCAGCAGCGTCTGCCCTTGAGAGCGCAACAGCGTGAGGTCCCGGTTGGTTTTCCGAGTCGCCTTCCGAATGGCATCGCCGATGCTGCCACGAATCTTCGCGAGGACAGCGTCTGCGCGTGGGCGCCTGTTGTGTGCCGCACCGTTTCGCAACTTGGATGGAGAGAAGAACTGCGTCTGGAACGGCTCGTCTCGCATCTCATGGACCGTGTCGGCGATGCCATCGTCCGTTTCTCGCGGTGGCTCCGTGTACTCGAAACTCTGCATTTTGGATCGTAGGTTAGAACAGCGTTTCAGTGAACGAATCCAAGCACGTAGGCGTACCTGGTCTCGTCTAGCAGACGATGAGTCAGTCTGATCACTGCGCTGCTGTGATAGCACGGTTGCCTTCTGTAACACATCAGACAACCGTCGGCCGACAGGCAGTCGATCGGAGTCCAACGATGACATCGTGGCCGGCAATGACTTGCGCCTACAAGACATCGTCGTAGTCGGTTAGAGAAGCGACTGAATGCACGCCAGTGATTGTTTTCGTACCGTTTTGCCTCAGCTTGCTGCTTGGCCAACGCCGTCGCGGTGGACGCCGACTGCCGCCGTTTGTTGTTTGACGTGGCTGGGACATTCCGCATCCATCGTGCTGGTCTAGCGTCAGCGGCCTCAAACGTCGGAGCCAGCGAGCGGGTCGAGTTTCCAGCAGTTGGGGCGGAGTTGCGTCGGTTAGCTCTAGGCGGCACAACCACCGTCGTCGCAGGAAGCGACGTTCGACTCGGCCGAACGGGATGCAGCGGCGGTGTGACTCTCAAGGAAGGAGAGCGCCGCAACGGCTCAGGGGACGGCGGGGACGGGGCTGGCGGAGATGGTGGAGATGGCGCTCGTCTTCTCACCTTCGCTGGCGATGGTTCTTGGCGCTTTTTTGCTTTGGTCGGTGCGGCTTGCAGCAGGGACGCAAACGGATTCGATGCGTCGTCATCGTCGTCCTCGTCCTCGTCACTCAGCGCGCCTGCAAACGCGACGTGCTGCGCAAACAACTCTTTCGGCCGCTCTAGAATGAGTTGCTGTTCGGTCTGCTTGCGCTTCCGCTCAGCGTTCGCGCGTCGCTCGCTAGCCGCCTGCAGCGCCTTGGATTTCCGCGCCGAGTCGTCCAGCTCTTCGTACACGACGCGGTCTCGCTCGTCTTCTTCCTCCTCCACGTGGAAGATACCGCCGTACGCGAGGCCGTGGACCATCGTGTCCTGCACGTCGTCCTCAGCCAGCTCCACAGCGGCCGCGGCCTGCGAGCGCCGCCCATATCCGTGCATCATCGTAGCTCGTCGATCAGGAAAGTGCATTCCCGCCAAATTGGAGGAACGGATCAGTACCGTATAGCTCACTATTACAAGTCCGTCATACAAAATCGATTCACATTTGAAGCCAATACCACTCAAATAGAGGATTTTCCGGAGTGTAGGTCATCCAAAATAGAAACCTTAGAAATGGTTTCTTCAAGGTTTCTTTCTCGGGCCTCATTTTTCGAAATTGAGAAGAAGGGAATATGGCGCGAACGACGTTAGCGATGGGCGACGTGGACGCGCTGCTGCGCGTGATGTGGGCCCCGCACCAGCCTCAGCAAGACATCGATCGGTGGCTCCAGCAAGGTTTCGTCTTCCAGCCGACGACCGCGGCGTTCCCGCTCGGATTGGTGCAGGGACACGGCGGGCCGTGCGGCGTCTTGGCGGCCGTCCAAGCCGAGATCTTGCGGTTGTACCTGTTCCCAGAGCGCAGCGAGATGGCTGTGGACGCGCGGAAGGCGCTTCTCACGAAGGCTGTGGACGAAGCGACGCAGGAGGAGCTGCTTGTGCGCGCGATGGCGTCGATTCTGGTGCTGTGCGGCCCGAATCGGCCTCGATCCGTCCACGTCATCGCGAGAAATCCAGAGTCTTCCAGTGGCCTACGAGGCGAGTACGACGATCTGGTGGTGGAGAACGTGAACTCGCCATCTGATGAGGCGCTGCTACGCGTGCTGCGTGCTCAGCTTCCTGGGTTCAAGTCCCCGTGGGGAGTTGTGCTGTTCATGTTCAGCGTGCTTCGCACCAAGGGCGTCAGTGCTGTGCGGGAGGAAATGGACGACTTGGACAGCACGCTCACGGGCCAGTTCGGCCACTGCGGCCAGGAGCTGCTCAACCTGCTGCTCACGGGCGTCGCGTCGTCCAACGTCTTCGACGGCTCGGTGCCCATGGGGGACACGGGGCTCATGCTGCGAGGCATCGCCCAGCGTCCGCGACTCGGGTACCTCACGCAACTCGAAGCGCTGCGCTACTGCCAAGTGGGCAACTACTACAAGTCGCCGCAGTTTCCAGTGTGGATCATCGGCAGCTCGTCCCACTTCAGTGTTTGCTTTGGTGTGGACGTGCAACTGTGCGAAGCGTCCGCGTCGCTCATGCTGTTCCAGCGCACGCAGCGTGTGTTCAAGGCCTTTGATCCCATGGAAGCCGGTTTCCTGGAGATTGGCAACCTACGAGAGGCGCTCCAGCAGCTAGGTGTGTCCAGCGAGATCCTGAACAACGACTACCGGATGGCGCAGCTGTGTACGCGGTTGGAAGTGAGTGGCGCGGGCATTGTGCTGTGGGACGAATTCTGGAAGGTCGTGTCGGTCTTGCTGCACACAGGAGACGTGGAGTTGGCGCTGAGCGGTGCGTACGGCAATGGTGCGAGCAGTGCGTCACAGCCGAAATCGGACGAAGAGATCGCGAGAGAGCTGCAGGCCCAGTTCGACGCGGAGGGCGGTGGAAATGCCACGACGGCACAGCCTTCAGCGTCGATTGGCACGGGAAATGAGGCAGGTTCTTCCCAAGACACGAGCGCGCGGTTCGCGCTGTATTACTATAATGGGTTGTCGAGACGAAAGGCTGGTGAGTCGACTGGTGTGGAGGGATCGAGTCCGGAGTTGGTGGAAGTTATCGTGACGCAAGCTGATGGATCGCGCGAGTTCATCGGCCAGTCGATTCCTATTGAACTATCGACGTCTACAAGCAGTGGCGGCAACAGTGGCCACCCGATCGAAGAGATCTTGAAAACGAAGTGGGCGAATTCAAGCTTCAACTGGCAGGGTAAGCCTGTCCCAAGCGTCGATTAGAAGGGTCGGAGTCTGTGCTTTCGCGACGTGTAGGGATCGACGGTGATCACGAAGGTATGCGTGGGAATACATGGGGCTCCCAATTGGTTTGAAACCCCTTGCTCATAACTGCTGAGAGAAAATAGGTGAGCGGAGGCGGAGGGGCGCGAAGGGATGCGCGGCAACGACCTGCTTCACGAAATCATCTCGGCTCGAACGAAAGGCATCCAAGGCATTACTCGAAGAGATGGTACTGAACTGTGAGCAGACTGAACATGACTTGAAGACGAAGGTGTCGAATGCGGTCCTAGCGACCGACGTTGTCGTGGACACAGAGCCGCCTGACGGCCTCGTGGACGACCAACCAGCTCCGAAAACGACTACGGTTGAGCTGACCTCAGTTTCCAAGCCACAAGAATCGCGCAAGACGTCTGTGTTTCACGAAACGTTTGGATACGGAGGGCTCGCCATGGTCTTCATGTTCCTCGGATCGGCCGCGTGGACACTCACACTCGCAGTGATCCAGATCGACCCGACAGGCTTCGCGAATCGGCTCATGAATACGACCACGTTTGACGGAGGCGACTTCTGGCTACTTCCTGACCCGAAGTGCCTGCAGTAGTTATGCTCGTGGTGATCAGCTCAGGATATTTGGCCATGGTGGTTCTCATGCTCTTTCCAGACAAGCTGATGCCAGTGCCCAGCAAATCCAAGAGTGCGAAGGTGACCCAGAAGCGCGACGGAGGCGAAGATAGCGGCACCAACGAGAACTTGAAGAAGCTACCTGCGCAAACCGCCTCGCTTGCTCCATGGTCATCCTGGGAACGGATCAAGTTTGAAGCGACGTCGCCGCTTGGTCTGGTTCGCCTGTATTATGTGAGTGGTACCTTCGCAAAGCTCTTTTGAGCGGTGGCCGTCTGACTAATCGACGTTACCACGTAGAACCCGGTTTTGGATTTACCGAAGCTCTTGTTCCAGACCAGCCAGCTACTCACGTATCTGTACGAAGGCTTCCCGTTGGCCATCATTGGCATCTACACGAGTCTCATCTTTGCGAACTGGCTGCTGTCTTTCTACCGCTACAAACGCGAGCGCCCAGACCCGCACTACGTCCTCGCTCGAATCTTTTATGGGTTCGTGAAGTTGGATGGAGGCCGCGTGAACACGAAGGAGAGAGTTCTAATCCTGAGCCTGCCAACTAGATTTGATTTGTTTTTGGAGTGTTCGCACCCTTGGAGGTCCTCTTGTACTCCAAGTACAACTTCAAGTTCAATCGCGTCGAGTACTCCACTCGACTGCGCTATATCGACGAAGGATCTTTCGAGCGAACGGCTCGTCTCTTTGCCGACCCGGCTGAAGTCTCCATCTTCCGCATCGCATTCCACTATTTACAGTTCTCGACATCCTCGGCTCTCCTCATCAAGGGTGCGCTGAACGCATTGTCGCTGTTCAAATGGACTCGCACCATCATGCACCTCGTCGAGCATCGCCGAGCGACACAAAGCAACACCCTATCGCACCAGAACCAAGAGATTCAAGCGGAAGGCACACAGCAAAAGTATCGAGCTCAGAAGATCCTGACCGCGAGTATTTTCCTGTTCGCTGGCTGTGGTATCTTCGGGTACTCCATCGCTGCGATCGTGTCCACCAACCAAGTGTGTGAGCCGTACTCGCAATGTGCCGTGCGCAGTTACGAGTGGAACGTGGGTGCCGAGTACTGCTCGTGTCTCGTGTTTGTTGATCGGGTCAGAATCGGAAGCTTTGACGAGTGGGAAAACCCGGCGGACACGACCAGCAATCTGGCTGCACTTGCGTCGACTGGTCACCTCAAGATTGTGCAGATTATCAACCGAGCAGTGCCCGAGTTGCCGAATGAGTTGCGCCGATGCCACCACCTCGAGCAGCTCATTTTGCTTTACACAAAGACGACACGATTCCCGGATTGGGCGCGCGAGTTCACTCGACTCGAATATCTGTAAGTCTCATCTCAAAACCGCAGTGCCTAAACGTGAACTCATCCTGATGTCCATTGCTCCAGGCATGTGGAAGGCGACCAGACCCCAAAACCGCTCGTGTACCTGCCCATGGATCTTTTTTCAGGGATGTCTCACTTGCTGTTCATCCACTTGGGCTGCTTGGTGAGTTTGCCTGCCGTTCCAGATTTGGCTGGGCTCGACCACCTCCGGTACCTCGTGATGGCGCTCCTCCACTCCGTCACCGAAATCCCACGCCTCGATGATCTCTCGCACGTCAAGCTGCTCGCAATCATCGACGCGATCCAAGTGTACTCGCTCCCATCGCTCTCCGGGCTCTCCCATCTGGAGACGATGATGCTCACTTCGCGGAATCCGACCTGCTGCAATGGGTTCATCACAGATCACTGTGATCTGTCCGACTTTCAGTGCAAGGACCGCACATCTTCCGGTGAGCCACTCGTTCAGTGCACCGACAAGCGACTCTCGTCAGCCGACAAAAGCGTTCTCCAAGGCGCCCAAGGGGTCGTGTGCCAAACTAACCTCACGTACGACCTCAAGGATCTCGCGCCGACACGAGCCTCGACCGATTCGGTTTGCGGGGGCGTTATGTACAAGCAGTGCTTCGTGGGCGGCACGGAAGGGATGTGTTTCAACGCGTGTCGCGTGGAGACTCAGTTCAAGACGATGCGGATGGCTCAGATCGCACTCGGGGTCGGGGAGCCTTGCGATCCTGCGGTTGAGGCTTGGCTCGGTTGCAACAGTTATACTTTTTTTGGGCTGAGAACGAGATACTCTACGTATGATTGGCCCAGCTGCAGTACACGACGAAGCACGAAGCAACGACGACCGTTCACGTGTCAGATTCAGATCCCCGCCACATCCGAAACTCGGAGTCTGTTTTTAGACGACGCGACGCGTGAGTTAGTGTGCGGGGTGAAGCACCACGCACCAGTGCAGAAACCGACACGCAGAGCTCCAGTGGCGATCAAATTGCGAGGAGCAAAGGAAGTGTTCGGGATGACCGCTAGCAAAGAGGAGGTTGTGGAGGTTGTGGAGCGCAGTGCTGACCACCCTTCAGCTAATGAGTTCGTGGCGGAGGTGCTCGAGTCCAAGGAAGTCGAAGCCGCTGTTCTCCAAACGGACGGCATCGAAGGGCGAATGAAGCAATTTGGAGTGGTCTCCGGCCAATTGCCGGGGCTCTCCGGCATCGATCTCACTGCAGCAGAATTTCGACCGCGCTCTCGTGCTGGATTTCTCCGTGTGTACGGGTGGATGGGTGTCCCGATGGTGGTGATCTTCGTGCTATCCTCGCTGTGGACGGTCATCCTCGCCGTGATTCAATACGCGCCGACATCTGTTGCCAACTACCTCATGGATACGGAGGAGCTGGATCGTGGCGACTTCTGGGCGCTGCCGAAGGCCGAGATGCCCCTCGTGGGCTCATCCATCGCGATCCTTGTGATCATCAGCGCCAGCTACCTCGGCCTCGTTGTGCTTATGTTTTTCCCCGACAAGCTACTGCGAAAGCAAAGCCAGACCCCTGCTGACAGCTACGTCGCTCCTGTTCAGACCAAGAGGAAATCCGTGCGCCTGAGTGCGACCATTCCCACTGGACTGACATGGGTGCGAATTGTGTACGAGATCACGTCTCCGCATGGACTTCTACGCCAGTACTATGTACGTTACCGCCGTGGCGGAGAGTGATCGACTCCTACTGACGATTTGTTTTGCCATGCAGAACCCCGTTCTCGATCTCCCGAAGCTCATTTTCCAGACCTCGACGCTGTTCACTTACCTTCACAATGGTTTCCCCATCGCAGTGATCTTCATCTACTCATGCTTGCTCTTCATCAACTGGCTCATCTCGAGTTATCGCTACAAGCGCGAGCGCCCAGATCCACATTTCATTGTCTGCCGCATATTCTACAGGTGGGAAGTATGGCGATGCAAAAGAGGTGTGCCGTTTTTGACTAACTGCTACTGTGATCAACAGCTTCGACTTGTTCTTCGCCGTGTTCGCTCCGCTTGAAGTGCTCACGTACGCCTACTACACCTTCTTTTTCGACCGTGCACTCTTCGCCACGCGTGTTGCTTCCCTGGGCGCAGCCTCGTTCGACCGCACCGCGAGGCTCTTTGCCGACCCGACTCAAGTCTCGCTATTCCGCATCGCGTTCCACTACCTCCAGTTCACGACCACGTCTAGTTTGCTGGTCAAGTGTGCGCTGAACGCGCTGTCGCTGTTTAAATGGCAGCGCACCATCGTCCACTTGGTAGACCACGCGCTCGAGACGCACAAGCCTCGAGACCCCATCCTGTTCGGCTCGGCCGAGAGAAACAAGTTGGCAACTGTCAAGCGGCGTCAAGTTCTCCAGAATATGTTCATCGCTGCGGTTTTCTTCTGTGCTGGCACGGCAGTTTTCATCCACTCCATCGTTGCGGTTGTGACCACAAGACAAGTGTGCAAGCCGTTCACGCAGTGCAAAGTGCCAAGCTATCAGTGGAACGTCGGGACCGAAAAGTGCTCCTGCATTGTGTTCGTGGATCGTGATTCGCGACCCAAAACGTTTGCCGAGTGGCAAGATCCCATCGATACGACCTCAAACCTGGCCGCGCTCGCCACCACAGGCCATCTACGTATCATCCAGATCATCAACCGCGAGTTGCCAACGTTGCCAATCGAACTGCGCAGCTGCCATGACTTGGAGCAGCTCATCTTGATCTACACCAAGACCGTCACATTCCCGGGCTGGGCCAAGGAGTTCACCAAACTCGAGTATCTGTGAGTGTTTTGGCGTTCGAATCTTTGTTCTCTTGTCCGTGACTCACCCAATGCCCCTCTTCGTTTCTCTGTAGCCATGTCGAAGGTGATCTCACACCCAAGCAGCTCGTGTCCGTCCCACGTGACCTTTTCGTCAGCATGCCTCATCTTCTCTTTCTGCACCTAGGATGCCTGGTGAAGCTTCCGTTTGTGCCAGATCTGAAGAACTTGAAACACCTCGAATACCTGGTGTTGGCGGTGCTGCACTCGATCACGGAAATCCCCAGCCTCGAGAACCTGCGAAGCCTGAAGCGACTCAACATTATCGACGCCATCCGTGTGTACGAGTTGCCTCCGACCCATCAGCTCAAACACCTCAAGACCTTCGCGCTGGCGTCGCGCTCGCCAACCTGCTGCAACGGATTCGTCACGGGCAACTGCACGTTAACTGACTTCTCGTGTCGGGATCGCACGGCGTCGGGCGAGCCGCTAGTACAGTGCACGAGCAAACGAATGGCTCCAGAAGACTACAACGTCTTAATGTCGACGGACGGTTTGGTGTGCGAGCCCAACCTCACGTTTGATCTCAAGGACGTGAAGCCAACGTTGGCATCGACCGACATTTCGTGTGGCGGTGTGATGTACAAGCAGTGTACAGTTAATGGCGCCTCGGGCATGTGCTATCCAGCGCGAATGCAGCCCATCTCGTGCCAGCTCAACCTAGAATACCAGACAATGCGGCGACTGCAGATTCAGCGCGGTGTGGGTGATCGCTGTGATCCAACGATCGAGAGCTGGCTCGGGTGTAAGGCATGATGGAGCTCCGCCAGATGGATGGCATAACGACGTGTCTGATGTAAGGGAATGCGAGATGGAGCAAACATCGAACTGGGATTTATTGTGGTCGTGGTGAGTGGAGCGATGGATCTCAGGGCGACTATGCGAAGGTGCTGACGTTTCTTCATCCCTTCTCTTCTTCTTTTTTAGTTCGCTGAAGACCTCACGTCGGCGATATATTCTTGGCCCAAGCGTCGTAACTGGGGTCACGTCCAACGCCTCGACGGGATCGAAAACGACCGTTGGTCGCGATCCGCCCGTGTTTGGCAACCGCCGCGAGCTTCAATGATTGACAGAAAGAGCCACACTTCAACCAGAAGAAGAATCGCGAAGACCACACGATGGACGGCGCAGGTGAGGAGAATACGGTCAAGCAGGTTGAAGCCGCACTCGTCGACACGGATATTCCTGTTGCCGTCCCCGCAGAAGACGAAGCTCGAGAGCCTGGACAACGACAGGAAGCGGTGCCTGCGAAAGTTCACCTCAATCCTCGAACTCGCCAGGGGTTCCTTCACATCTACGGGTGGATGGGCGTGCCGATGCTGCTGATCTTCTTCATGTCGGCGATCTGGACTACTCTCCTTGCTGTGATCCAGCATTCACCGACCGAGGCTGCCAACTACTTGATGCGTACGCAAGATATCGACGACGGTGACTTCTGGATGCTTCCCAAGCCCGATGACTCCATTGCCATCCCGTCGATTGTGCTTCTGCTGGTCATCAGCGCCGGCTACCTCATTCTGGTGGCGCTGATGCTCTTCCCGGACAAGCTCATGCGCAAGGTGTACTTCCAATCGGAGTTAAAGTCGGCATCAGGGAAGCGAGCAAGTGTGCAGGCGAAGAAGCTGCTGTTTGCGCTCCCGTCGGTGGCCGACGGCGCAGTCAAACTAGGCACAACTGGCACGGAAGATGGCGCGCACGTTCCTGCTTGCGATCAAACAGAAGCCGTCGCGCCAAGCGCGGTCAATGTGAAGGTTGCGAGCAAAGGGAGACCGTCGATCTTCTCGTGGCAACGCATCCGACACGAAATGACGTCACCCTATGGGTTCCTACGCCACTACTACGTACGTGTCGAAGCTTCGTCTTCGGAGGCGTCGAGGAGGTGACTAACTGATGCTGTGGATGAGCTAGAACCCGCTTCTGGATCTTCCCAAGCTCATCTTTCAGACATCAACGCTGCTGACGTACCTGCACAACGGATTCCCCGTCGCAGTCATCTTCATCTACTCGTGTTTGCTCTTCATCAACTGGCTCATCTCGTGCTATCGCTACAAACGCGAACGACCAGACCCGCACTTCGTCTTCTGCCGGATCTTCTACAGGTGAGACCGCACTCTTGACGCATTGGTGTCTGCCCCGAATCCATCGTCACGCTCTGTTTTGATGTCATTCCAGCTTTGACTTGTTCTTCGCTGTGTTCGCGCCACTGGAAGTTCTGACGTATGCCTACTACACGTTCGAGTTCGACAAAGCGGCTTTCGCGACGCGGATCGCGACCCTTTCTCCAGGCCTCTTCGAGCGCACGGCAAGGCTGTTTGCCAATCCGCGCGAGGTCTCCCTCTTCCGCATCGCGTTCCACTACTTGCAGTTCACGACGACCTCAACTCTGCTGATCAAGTGCGCACTGAACGCGCTGTCGCTGTTCAAGTGGTGGAGGACGATCGTTCATTTGGTGGAACATGCGCATGCCGAAGCATCCGCGCGTGAGTCACTCGTGGTCGGAGCCCAGGGGCAAGAGACGCTCCGTAAGCTGCGTCGACGTCAGATGTACCAGAACCTAGCCACCGCGTTGATCTTCTTCTTGGCTGGAACTGCCATCTTTGTCTACTCGATCGTCGCAGTCGTGAGCTCAAACCACGTGTGTGAGGTGTATCCGCAGTGCAAAGTGCCTAGCTACCAGTGGAACGTCGGCGCGGACAAGTGCTCGTGTATCGTGTATGTCGACCGCGAGACGGAGATGAAGACGTACGACGAGTGGCTGAATCCCATCGACACGAGTACAAGTCT